>JAODUH010000721.1:0-13410 GCA_027564835.1 Typhlichthys subterraneus
AAATTTTGCACAGTGATAGCCAGATACGCGAAACGGACGCACATCAATTCTGGTGTCTATACACCCACCCCTCTAGCACCACCAACAGGTCAAAGTTTGACTTTTCACACACTCATATCTCTGGCCCTGATTGGCCTACAGACTTGCCGCTTGGATCAAATGATGCAGCTGCAGATGCTGAACAACTTTCATATAGGCCATTTTTATTTCCGCCTGACTAGATTTTCCGCCATTTTAAATTTTTGAAAAAGCTTTAAAACGCTACTCCTACCACAAAATTTGACCAATCGTTCCCAAAATTGGCATCTTCAGACCAGTACACACAAAGGCATTCAAAGGATTTTAGATTTGCCAAACCGTTTGTCCGACAGAGCCAATCAAAGTTGACGGCGAAGCCACCAAACAGGAAGTGGCTCGATATCTCGGCAAACGTAAGTCTGACTGCTACTAAACCTGGTACATATCATTGGCACTTGATTAGGCGTACATCTACAAAAGCTGGAGTCAATTGGCCACTAGGGGGCGCTGTTCCAGAAAACAACTTTAAATGCTTATAACTCTGGAAGGCAAAAATATATTTCAACCAAACTTGGTTTCTGGCATGAGGGTAACAGGCTACAGTGCTCCCATAAATATGGAGGCGGGGCTTCAAACCATGTGACCGCCACGAGCCAATGAATTTCAACCAATCAAAAAAAGGCCTTAGAAATGTCTGTCTGACATCAAACTTGGACAGTATCAGGTCATATGGGACCCCATCAACATATTAAAATTTGGACATTTTTCGCCTGTAGGGGGCGCTACAGTGCGTCGTCAAATTTGCAAATATCTAATAGCAATTACTCTGTCCTGGTTTGAGCTATAGTGTCCTAACTAATTTCCTAAATTGCAGCATATTGATCTTAGCAATATTGCCTCTTGAACCTATGAGCTAAGTCGTCTTCCATTAATGCTATATTTAATTATCTCACTATAGCTTCAAATGTCCTAGTTGCCTATCCGTAGGTCAAAATCTCACCAAATTGAGGTACTGCATTGAAATAATACACTGAACAACCGTACCAAGTTTGGCATCAATCGGCCTTAGAACTGGTAAGTTGTATTAAAATAGCTTTTAGTCACGTTAGTAGCACAGCCTTTCCCGTTTGGGGCTTGTGTGAGTGACGTCATTAGTTTGACTTTTAGCATTTTTGCAAAATGTCTGGCAGCACTAACGCGAATCGCAGAGAAGGAAATGCATTTGAACTTGATCGGTTTCAGGATTTATTTGTTTACGACGGCAGGGAATCGGATCGCACAGTAGGTAAGGCACTATAGATTTAAATAATTTTGTTGCTTATTGATGGGCGCGGGTACTTAAACTCCAGTTGTCTGAGTTCTGTGGCAGAACCGGCCGGCAGTCACGGCGGAATTAGTAGCGTGTCTGCAATGGCAGGTTCGCTAGCTAAGAAAGTTAAAGTAGTAAATGTTCGGGCATTTCAGCCCTTCTGGACACAATAATGGGGTTTTTTGTTACAGAAGGACCGTGCTGTGTGTACTTTATGTCTTAAAAATGTGTGTGTTTCTGCTCTGCAGTTTGTCGAGCTATGACATCTGGTCGGCCCTGCGGGTGCACCATTGCAGCAAACCGTTTCAAGCGAAAAGCCAATTTTTCCTGATTGCAAACAGCAATTTGATCTAAAGTGGATGCGATGCTCGAGTTTTGCAGGTTTCTTTGCTACGAGTCCTATTTTGCAAATTTGCTCTGTATTTCCTTCCCGTTTGGGGCCTGTTGTCTCCTATTTGCGTCCTGCGTGTGTTCTGTATGCTTGGACCCCTTCATTGCTGCTTGCAGCTATATTATTAGTATTATTATTATTATTTGTCTTCCGACAATATTTTTCCCCCAAACGGTCTGGTCGGTTCTTTCAAAAGTTTCCATGCTCATAGGGGTCTATACCACATGGACATTCCATAAATTTGGGACCAATCAGGT
Source organism: Typhlichthys subterraneus (assembly GCA_027564835.1). Classification (NCBI taxonomy): domain Eukaryota; kingdom Metazoa; phylum Chordata; class Actinopteri; order Percopsiformes; family Amblyopsidae; genus Typhlichthys; species Typhlichthys subterraneus. Next base: position 1,976 of record JAODUH010000721.1, read on the forward strand.
CACTCCTCTAGCGCCACCATCAGGTCAAAATTTCACTTTTTACAATGCTCTATCTCCTATACCTTATGTCCTATATTCACAAACTTGGTGTCATATGATGCGGCTTTTCATTCTCTAAAACTTTGCTACGGGCCATTTTAAAGTCCGCCTGAATAGATTTTCCGCCATTTTGTTTTTTCTGAAAAACAATTCCTCCTAGACCATTTGACATATTGGACCCAATCTTGCACTATTCTGTTCAGGGGACTTGTCTTACCAATACATGGACACACGTGTTGGCACACGCCACATCGAAACAGGAAGTAACGATATCTTCTAAACCGTTAAGTCAATTCTCACCAAATTTTCTGTATATGCTTGCCCCATGGCCTTGAGGCCACAACATCAGGATTGAGCACCTGCGCCTCAATCGGGTGCTATTTTATAAAAAACATTCAAATAGTCCTTGCTCTTTGACAGTGTGTCCTATTTTAATACAACTAACAATGTTACACTCAGGACAGAAGGCTCTATTTGCAAAATGTATATGAAGTTGCTTGAACAAACAAGATGGCCGCCACAGGACAAAGATGATTCTGTCAACTTTCAGAAGCCATAAGGTGGGGTAAAATTGGATCGATCGAAACCAAAATTGCTGAGCATTTACACCATGGGGTTTTCACCACCCACAAAAAATATTTTTTGAATCGGTCAGTAGGGGGCGCTACATTAATCAAACAAATTCTCTTTAATATATCACCGCCACCACATGACTGACTCTCTGTATGCCCAAATAAGTGACCTATAAGAGTTTGACATCAGCCATACTGGATGTCTGCCATTTTGGATAAAGTGAAAAACCTATTTATCCAAACTCCTCCTAGCCCTGTTGACCTATTGGAATAAATCTTGCTGTATTCTGTTCAAGGTACACTCTTTATCCAAAATCATAAAAAGAGTTAAAAAATTCTGAACATTGTGACCTCCACATATACCAACGTGTTTGCGCATGATGCACCTAAACAGGGAGTAGCCATATTTTCCAAACCTTTAAATTAATTCTCACCAACCCTCGTGTGCAAGTTCAACACGTGATCCAGAGGCCACACCATGATAGCTGAGCCCCTGCACCTTAAGGGGGCGCTATGCTGGAAGAAAACATTAAATTGTCCCTGCTCCTACACCATAGCTCTGATTTGAATGCAACCAACTTTGAGACACGAAAGGTTCAATGCTCTATATGCCCACTTAATATGGGTTTAATTGTCCAAACAAGATGGCTGCCACAGGTGATATCATTTTTTTTTTAGTTTGTCCAATTTCCCCCAAGCTTTGTATGGAGAATCAAAATTCGGCCCCGAGGCCACAGACACTTTATGAAGCAGTTACCCCTCATGGGAAAACTGTCTTTTTTGAACAAAATATTTTTTTATTTGACTCATGGTTGTGGTTTGCTAATTGCTATGACAGCTTTAGGTAGGCCACAAAAATAGGTCACCTGAGGTCAAAGCTGCCTTATTGGCTTGCCGTATGGCTTGGCTCCCGTTATCGCTGCTTGCAGCTTTAATTATTATTATTATTCAGAGAAGATTTGCCGCCCAGGCCCAACCGCCAGGTCAGTTTTGCCTATTTTTTCCAGGCACACAGAGGACCTCCCTAAATGCAAATTCCATAAGTATTGGACCAATCAGACAGGGCGTCTAGCGCCACCATCAGGTCAAAGTTGTATTTTTTAAATTGCTATCTCCTATTCCATATAACCAATATTCACAAACTTCGTGTCAAATGATGCAGCTTCTCATGGGCTACAACATTGCCAGAGGCCATTTTGAAATCCGCCTACTTAGATTTTCTGCCATTTTGAATTTTCGGGAAAAAAACTTTTTCTACTCCTCCTAAAACATTTGACCTATTGATACCACACCTATGTTATTTTGTTCAGTGGACCATGAGTATCTTAAATCATCAAAATAATTCAAAAATACCCAACCGTCTAATGCAGCCACTCAAAGTTGGTGGCGATGCCACCAAACAGGAAGTAAGGTCACAGTGTGGCCAATGTTGGTCAGATGGTCACCAAACTTGGTATGCCTCTTTGCCAGACCCCAAGGAGGAAGTTTCTAGAGTTTGGTGCATGTCGGCCATATGGGGGCGCTATTCCATCAGAACACTTTGAACGCTCAATAATCCTGGATGCATTGACATATTTAAACCAAACTTGGTGTGTAACAAGAGGGTGAACTCATGTAGTACCTCAAGGAGTAAGGAGTTAGTAGTCCAAACCATGTGACCACTAGGGGTCAATAAAGTTCACGCTATCAAACAAAGGCCTTAACAATGGTCTACTGCCTCTAAACTTGGTCAGTAGAAGGCCATAGGGGTCCCAAACAGGTATATAAAATGTGGGCCTTGTAAACCACTAGGGGGCGCTACAGAGCATAATCATATTTGCAGTATTCAAATCGCGATAATTCTGTGCTGGTTTAAGCTAGTGACCTAACTTATTTCATTAATTGCAGCACAATGAGCTCAGCAATATTGCCTCTAGAACCTATAAGCTTAGACATTTTTGAATTCCCACTATTTTTAATTGTCTGATTATAGCTTTAAATGTCCTATCTGCCCATCCCTAGGTCTAAATCTCACCAAATTGGGTGTGCTTCATTGGAATAATACACTGAACAACCCTGCCAAGTTTGGGGACGCAATAACAAACAATTGATTAATAAGGTATATCCTGTCTGCAGATAGATGTCTATTTACGATTTGCACCAAATTCGGTATACTTCATTAGAATTACTAATTAAACAAATCTGCCAAATTCGGCGTCAATCGGACTTATGATAGCAGTAGCAGCAAAACACTTACAGCACTTACACTTACTACAGCAATTTGTATTTGATTGATGTTAGCTACTTTATTTTAAGTATTTTATTTTATGTGGCTCTATATGCTTTCTGCCACTAGATGTTAGACAGTGCCAGAATAGCAAACTGGCCGTCGTTATTCTGCGTATAGGCTATGTTCACCATCATACAATTGAATCACAAAGAGGAGGACATACTGTCCAACCTCCGCCCAGGAAGCCTCTACTTCCTGGGCGCCCCAGCACCTGTTGCCAGTTTGTTGCCTTCGTTTCGTTGCATGTACCAGTGTATGCCCTATCCTGATATTGCTCGACGCCTCTGCAGTCCTGTCTGCTTCACGCTACACATCTCCGACGTCGCTCCGGCCTTCCTACACCTCGACGCCTCGTCTACCCGACAGTCCCGTCTGTCTTGCTGTTCGCCGTTACAACCCCGACTGCTACGCTACACATCTCCGGCGTGGCTCCGGCCTCTCAACACTGGATGACCCCGCCTGCTTGTCTACCAGCCCGACAGCTACATCTGCCAGCTGGCGTACTGACACACTCGCACTGTTGTTTGTATCTCTCCTGCTTATCCTGATCGTTTATTAAAACTGTTTTATTATATTCTCCTGTCTACTGCCTCTACTTCCCGCGATTGGGTTCCCCTCTCCGGGCCTTATCCTGACAGAACGAACTGGCCAAAGACATGGACCCAGCGGATTTAGAGGCGCTACGACACGGCCCAGCTTAACAGGGGGCGCTGTTGGCTCAGCTGATACCAGTAGTCCAACAGGCCACTGCAGAAACCGCCGGCTTTGGCTGGCCGCATCGACGCATGCCAACAAATGCCGCCCTTCTCCCGGCAGCGTCCCGCCTGCCGCCTTCTTGGGAGCCATTTGTACTCTCACCTGAACGCTACAGCGGAGATCTGGGAAACTGTGGTTCCTTCATTGTTTAGTGCGACATTGTACACCTACGCCACAGAGTTTCCTCATCGGCTGTCTGCACGGTGAGGCGCTCGCCTGGGGATCTGCCGTCTGGGCGAAGCAGACAGGGGCCTGATTTTCTTACCACGCCTTCACACAGAACATGAGGAGGGTGTTCGACCACCCCGTTCGGGGCAGCAAAGTGGCGGCAAGGCTTCGTCAAGGTACCGAAGCACCGAGATGGCGGTGGAATTCCGCACCCTGGCGGCAGAGAGCGGTTGGAACGACCCAGCATGCCAAGCGTTGTTCGTAAGGGCCCTGGACGATCAGGAGAAGGACGCCCTGCTGGTGACGGAGGACGACCTAGACCTGGAGGGTTGTATCACACGCGCCATCCGGACTGACACTCATCTGCACGAACGACGAAAATAGAGGACAAGTCGGACCACCACCCTTCGCGCCCCTCACTCTCAATCTTCATTCTCCCCGTCTTCTTGCTTGCCGTCAATGGGGGACACACACCTCTGACCCCGAGGCTGTGCAGATAGGCTAGGCTCATCTTTTCCGGGAGGAGAGGTCCCTCCACATTCGCACTGGGGCCTGTCTGTATTGTGGTCGCCATGGACACAACATGACGTCCTGCACAGAGCAGCTGTCAAAATATCTAGCCAGTTAGGCATTGGGGAACTCCTAATGGGCAGGGCTGACTCTTTTTCCCTTTCTCGACCGCTCCTTTCTGCCACCCTGCTTCAGGGATCCGTTTCACACTCCCTGTAGGCTCTGATCGACTCCGGGGTGGATGCTAGCTTCATGGACGACAGGTAGCAAGCCAGCTGGGCCTCGAGGTACAGGATCTGCCAGTTCCCCAGTCTGTCAAGACACTCAACGGCACGTGTGGACCGCTCCACTCACCATGTTGCTGTCCGGCAACCACAGGGAGACCCTCAGCTTTTACCTCATGGACTGTCCTTTGACGCCGCTGCTGCTGGGACACCCTTGGCTGCAATAACATAACCCTCAGATCGACTTGATCACCGGAGGAATCCTGGTATGGAGCCAGAGTTTCCATGCAATGTGCCTACAGTCGGCGGTGCCATCGGTGACGACTTCCCTTTAACACACCACTGGGGCACTTTGAGTACCTGGTGATGCCCTTCGACCTTACCAACGCCCCAGCCGTCTTCCAGCACCTGGTGAACAACGTCCTTCGGGACATGCTGAACTGTTTCGTCTTCGTCTACCTCGATGACATCCTGGTCTTCTTCCGCAACGCCACCGAGCATGATCTGCACCTTCGCCAGGTCCTGCAGCAAGAACAAACATTACGTCACAGCTGAGAAATGCCAGTTCCACGCCACATTCGTTCCGTTCCAGGGCTACATCCTGGAGGCTGGCCAGGTCAGGATGGACCCCGAAAAGGTGGAGGCGGTGACCCAGTGGCCCACACCGACTACCAGAAAGCAGCTCCAGCACTTCCTGGGATTCGCACATTTTTATCTCCATTTCATCTGGGCCTATAGCCAGCATCCCTTACGGCCCTGACGTCCACCATCCGATCCTTCTGCTGGTCCCAAGAGGCAGACGAGGCCTTCCATGAGCTCAAGCACCGCTTCATCTCAGCCCCGATCCTGGTCCATCCCGATCCGAACCTCCCATACGTGCTGGAGGTGGATGCGTCCAATACTGGTGTCGGAGCCGTCCTGTCCCAGTGCACCCCAGACGATGGGAAGCTTTACTACTGCGCCTACTTTTCACGCAAGCTATCGCCAGCCGAACGCAACTACGACATTGGGAATCGGGAGTTGTTGGCTGTGAAGCTCGCCCTGGAGGAGTGGCGGCACTGGCTCGAGGGCGCCGTACATCCCTTCATCGTGTGAACCGACCATAAGAACCTGGCCTACATCCAGGCTGCCAGGTGACTCAACTCATGCCAGGCCAGGTGGGCTCTCTATTAGGTTTCCTGCTGAGAGTCATGGCCTCAGATTTTGTGGTGCTACTCCTCATCCCAGCCACTTAACACTCGGCTGCGAACCGATCCAGTGAGTGCTGGAGGTCACAGACTGATGATGCCATCAGGACCACATCATCTGCAAAAAGCAGTGGTGAGATCCCCAGGTCACCGAACTGCAACCCCTCTCCACCACGACTATGCTTCGATATCCTCTCCATGAATATCACAAACAGAATTGGTGACAAAGCGCAGCCCTGGCGGAGACCAACCCCCACCTGAAATGAGTCCGATTTACAGCAGAGAATCCGTACACAGCTCTCACTTTGGACATACAGCGATTGGATTGCACTTAAAACTGACCCTCTCACTCCATACTTCTGCAGCACCTCCCACGGTATCTCCCGGAGGACCCGGTTATACACCTTCGCCAGATTCACAAAACACATGTAGACCGGAAAGGTGTACTCCAAGGCCCCCTCCAGGATCCTTGCGAGAGTAAAGAGCTTGTCCGTTGTTTCACGACCAGGACGGAACCTGCATTGTTGTTCTTCAAGCTGAGGTTCGACAATCGGCCAAACCCTCCTCTCCAGCACCTTGGAGTAGACTTTACCAGTGCTGATTATAACATACGGTTGGCTAAGTGCAAAGTGTTACAGGGCTGTTTTACATTGAACAGAATTGAAGTGAATTGACCTGGATAGGAAGTTTTATTTTCAAAATGAGCATCCCTAGTATGTGTTGATTACTTGGGTTGTTTATTTCATTACTTGCGTTGGTTCTATTTCATGTCATCATCATGTTTAGAAAAATGTTTACTGAGAAAAATGGTGACATGTTCAATACTTATTTTACCCGCTGTAAAATCTTTGATTGTATTTTAGTGCCCACAAGGCTGTCCAGGAAAGTGACAGAAAAATACGCAAATTCCCTTTAAAAACTAGGAATCTAATGCTAAAAGCAGTAAATCAACACATTGACATATATTCTACAGATGTACCAAGGCCGACGCTACTGTTCTCCAGCAGATAGCTCAGGTGGTCAAACATGGCTTTCTGGTTCTGACGGCTGATTCGACAGAAGTAGCAGAGGAAACGACAACAGTTGGCCACCATCTTAGGAAAGGTGATCTCCTAAAGGAAAACAATTGCACTTTTTGGTTGGTACACCAACAAGACAATGATAAGAAATGGGATTAACTCTTTGATGAAAATACCTTGGACTCTCCTCCGCTTAGCACATTGACCATAACCTCCATAACAGTCTCATGCATGCCCAGGGCCCTCATCAGGTTAGGGTGCTGGTAAAACACCTTGTTGTTCATTATATCACTACAGAAAAATAGAGAAAGGTTAGTGAAAATGTGTTCTTAGAGGTTATGTATCTTGAGGTCTGCATGTGGATTCAACTGAACTGTCACAAAGCAATCATGATTAACCTAATATGCTGATGTGTGCAGATAAAGCAATGTAGGTATGTCATGTGGTGCCATTCCATAGAAATGGCAGCACTGAGATACAGTGCATCAATTAACAGAATATATGTACATTGCACATGTATTCATTTTCCCATTGAGCTATTTCGATTTATAAAAGGGGTCAATTGTTAGAAGATGTAAATAATAGAAAAACTTTTTTGAGACTTTCGGTGATACATTTGGGTATCTAGAGTGTCTCCCAACCCAGAAAATCTAAGATCAGACAATTCAGTCAGTTTCTTAGGGTAGCCTATGTTTGTATACTAGGGGCGTAACGCTGTAGCGCAACGCAAATGCAAATGTCTAATACCAGTATGGCCTGTTGCATGTATGGTAGCATATTCAACAGTCAAGCTATAACACTTTTTTCAGCCTGGTAGGACAATTTGACAAGTTATTTTGTCCCTTAAAATTCATTAATTTATTTGAACCTGGAAGGCTTTGTTCCGCCATACTGGCCGAGCTGTCCCTTTTACATATTGTTACGGGCTGGTGTTGTGTGTGACTACCACTCTGCTTTTTAGTTTTGTATTATGGCGTGATATTCATCCCATATAAATCCTGCCTAAATTATTTTGCACACTCCAAACATTACTGATCTGCCTGTTCCTGTCCCTTTCTGTTGGATCAGTCGTTCACAAACCGTGCACCTTGTTGATGGCTCCATCTGTGTGTGCATTTTGTTTGACTATTGCAGTGTTAAAACAAAAGCATGAAGAAAGGTTGTCCACTAGGTGACATGAAGCAACATCTTCACTTGAACTTGTGTGTGTGTGTGTGTGTGTGTGTTTGTGTGTGTATGTATCTGACCCAAGTCCTCTGATCATGAGCTTCTCCTCTTCTCTCCCCATGCGGACGCTGAGCAGAGACCTGATCTGTCCCAGAGCAGCCAGCAGGGTGATTGTGTCCTCCACAGACACTGCATTGATGGTGTAAGTCTTAGGCAGAGCCCGCACCTACATAAACATAGGGACAGCGGTAGAGAAATAATACCTGAGCTTACAACAAATCACTGGCTTTGTTTTTAATACCAGCATCCATTTTGAAGATAATCTCTGACTTCTGAGATTTATCCAATGTAGATTTGTGTTCACTGTGTATTGCATGCAGGTACAAGCACACAAACGCACCTGGCCGCCGATGCCATCATACTGCCGGTGTAGCAGAACAAACATGGCTCTGACCAGATCTGGGTCCTCAATAACAGATTCCTGAGCCCAGCGCACCATTGTCTCTGAGATCAACTGTTGTAATGTACCTGAAACAACCAAAGAGATTGCATCGGTACATCACAATATATAATGTTATTACAATAAGCTGAGTGAGATTGCTACAGTGCAAAACAAAACACACATGTTAATATTGTATAAATATTACAGCACCTACCATTGAACCTGATGGACCCGTGACTATAAATATAGCGTAATGTTTATACAGTATATAAATATATATATTAACTATGTTAATAAAGGTAACATTTCAGTGCAGACAGTACGAAATAAGACACACAAACAAGGAAATACACAAAACAGTGGCCAACAGCCAGCAGAAACTCAAAACAACACACAATGTAACAGCTGCAACATCGCAAAGTAATAACTGACAGAATACAAAAGACTTTCTCCATCATAATATAATCTCAAACCCACACACATGTGCAAACAAACAATAAACATACTGTAGATCAGTGTTATGAAGGTGCACTTAGGAAACGTGGATGTTGACTGGAAGGAAAAAATGGGATGGGGTGCCCATAAATATGTGCAAATTTTTATGATGGACCACGTGTAGTAGGACCAGCCAATATGAGCAAATGTCGCTAACTGACTGGCTGGCTGGCTGACTGAATAAAAAGAGCATGCGCTACATTCTAGACAGAAGGTGGTGTTAATGCACCATATAGACAGTAGGTGGCGGCAATGCAACTAAAAAAACTCTACTCCAAGTTCGTCACAAAGAACCGGGCTTTTGACCCTATCTTTAAGGGAGACGCCCATCACCCTCCGGAGAAAACTTATTTTGGCCACATGTACCCGTGATCTAATTCTTTCGGTCATGACCATAGGTTAGGGTAGGCACAAACATTTCCTGGTAAATCTAGAGCTTTGCCTTCTGGCTTGGCTCTCTTTTCATCACAACTATGTGGTAAAGTAATTGTAATACCGCTCCCGCTGCTCCGATTCTCCAGCCAATCTCCCGCTCCAATGTTCCCTCACTCGCGAACAAGGGGGTTAAGGACCCATTCCCTACCCAGAGTAGGCACTCCATCAGAACATGGTCTCAGATTTAGCAGTGCTAAATCCTCATCCCAGCTGCTTCACACTCAGCAGCGAACCGATCCAGTGAGTGCTGGAGGCCACAGACCGATGATGCCACCAGGACCACATCATCTGCAAAACGCAGCATAGACATCCCCAGGCTACCGAACTGCAACCGCATGACTACGCCTCGAAAAGCTGACCATGAATATCACAGCAGCCCTGGCGGAGACCAACCCCCAACGAGGCCGACTTATTGCAGAGAATCCGTACACAGCTCTTTTTTTGGACATACAGGGATTTGTTTGGCCTTAAAAGGGACCCCATCAGCCCATATTCCCACAGCACCTACCACAGTATCTCCCGGGGAAACCCGGTCATATGCCTTCTCTATATCTATAAAACAACCCTCTAGGATCCTTGCAAGAATAAAGAGCTGGTTGGTTGTTCCACAACCATAACGAAAACCGCATTGTTCTTTAATCTGAGGTTCGACAATTGACCGAACCCTCCATCCCAGCACAAAATACTATATATACTATACCAGGGAAGCTGAGAAGTGTGATACCCTGTGGTTCTCTCTCCGGGAACAATCACCTTATTGTGGTGGAGAGGTTTGTGTGTCCCTATGATTCTAAGAGCTGTGTTATCTGGAGCCTTGTGCTTCTTAAGAGGCTCCCAAGGCAAAGTTGTCTCAGGGGAGGTGCCAGACAAAGAATGGTTCAGAAGACCCTTCAGAAGATAAGTTAATAGGAGAGGTTACCCTTCCCGGAGGAAGCTCAGGGCTCCCGTCTGGAGCCAGACCCAGAGAGAGGGCTCGTAGGCGAGCTCCTGGTGGCTGGTCTGCCACAGAGCCCAGCCGGGCACAGCCCAAAGAAGCAACGTGGCACTATCCTCCTCTTCATCCCATGGGCCCACCACTCGTGGGAGGAACCGTAGGGGTCAGGTGCGCAGTCAAATGGGTGGCAGCGAAGGTCAAAGACCTCGACGGACCAGACCTGGGCTGCAGAGGCTGGCCCTGGGAAAGTGGAATGTCACCTCACTGTGGGGGAAGGAGCCAGAACTTGTGCAAGAAGTGGAGCGCTACCATTTAGAGCTGGTGGGGCTTACTTCGACGCACAGTCCTGGTTCTGGAACCGTTCTCCTGGATAGGGGATGGACTTTATTCTACTTTTGAGTTGCCCAGGGTGTGAGGCGCCAGGCGGGTGTGGGGATACTAGCAAGCCCCCGGCTGAGCGCCGATACGTGGGAGTCTACCCAGGTAGACGAGAGGGTCGCCTCCCTGCGCCTATGGGTTGTGGTGGGGAAAACTCTGACTGTTGTCAGTGCCTATGCACTGTATCCCTGTGGCGGTTGGGGACATTGAACCTGAGTGAGAAATGTTCAAAGCTTCCACTGTTGAAGCTGCGGTGAAGAGCTGTGGTCTCAAGGTCTTGTGGTTCCTCAAGGGGCGGTAACCATTGGACACTAGTGGACACCAGTAATCAGGGAAGCCATCCCACTAAAGATGGAGGCCTTTCGGGATATGTTGTCCCGGAAGACTCTGGAGAGGTTGCAAGTTACCGACTGGCCCGAAAGGCTGCAGCATCTGCCATAGCAGAAGCAAAGCAGCAGGTGTGGGAGAGCTTTGGAGAAGCAATGGAGAAAGACTTTCAGTCGGCACCAAAGTGTTTCTGGAAAACCATCCGCCAGCTTAGGAGAGGGAAGCGGGGAACCATGGAAGCTGTGTACAGCGAGGATGGGACGCTGTTGACCTCAACTGAGGAGGTAATTGGGCGGTGGAAGGAACACTTTGAGGAACTCCTTTATCCGATTGACATGCTCTCTGTGATAGAGGCAGAGCTGGAGGCTGATGGGGTATCATCATCAATTTCCCTGGGGGAGGTCACTGAGGTAGTTAAACAACTCCACAGTGACATAGCCCCGGGGATTGATGAGATCCGTCCAGAAATGCTAAAAGCTTTGGATGTGGAGGGGATGTCTTGGATGACACGCC
>JAODUH010000725.1:0-13407 GCA_027564835.1 Typhlichthys subterraneus
TCCAGAGTATGGCCTCTGTTGTGCGTAGGTTCTGTAACGTGCTGGATAAAATTCATACAGTTCAACAAATGTAAAAACGAGTTGAATAGAAGCGCATTCAACTCGTGACAAATGTCACATCTGAGGATGCTCCGGACGCTACATGCTACACTTGCTGACTGCAACATCAGAGACATAAAAGCTGTTTCTTTATGTTAGCGTTTTGTGTGGTGTGTGTGGGGCCAGCTGACCCTGCATCTAATACTGGCATGTCACTTTATTTTAATGGCGTGTCGATTTTGACTGGCATCTAATATTGGCGTGTCACTATTTTAGTTTGTAATTGGAACAGGCTATATGGCTAAAGTATCATACCATAATCGGCATTGCTAAATAGGCCTAGCTTACACGGCAAAGGCTTCGGCTATGAACGGAAATAGTAGGCATATATAACTTCAAAGCCTACATGACCATTATTACCCAGCAAACATGCCCGTGTGGCCCACTGTGGGTAAGTGTGGGCAGGGCAAACCCACAATTATCTCGTATGGGCCCCATGTGTGTTTGCCTATGCGGGGCCCGCAGCAGTTTTGCCCTTTGGGGCCCCAAAGTGGGCTAACATTTAGCCCACATGGTACCCTTGTGGGTTAGCCCATGCGGGGCCCACGGTAGGTTTGCCCTATTGGGTCCCCATGAAGGTTTTCTGTGGGCAGCCCCATGTGGGCTGGCCTGCAGTTGGCCCACATGGCGCAGAAATTTACCCTTTGAGGCCCCTATGTGGGGTTACTCTGGGCAAGCCCGTCTGTGGTCTTGTGGCTGGCCGGCGATATACACATGAAAATTAAGTACATTTATGAAGACAAGTCGTATAATTTCCGTTTCTGTCCAGGTGAGGGCGCTTTAATACCGTTTTCTAACATTGAAACGTGCTTTGTAGTTTGAGGTAAATGGGAAATGTTCATGAGTGACTGTAGCCTACTGTCATTTAGCTTAGTCTCATGTATTACCTGTGTAACGTCAGTAGGCAATAGACCGTAGGCTATATTATGACACTGTTATTAGTCTGTCTCAAGTTGGTGGTGTTAATGTGGATTCCAGTCAGCCAACACCAGAGATTCGGTGAGTGGGTTTGTCTCTTTCCATTTGCTATAATAATTAAATTTTTGAAGTGTAGACTAATGTGTTAATCATACAGACCTAGATCTTTCTATCGATCTTTGTCCATATGTTTATTTGTGATGAGAAATGCAGTATTTACTTGACAAACAGTATCTTGGTCAACTCTGCAGGTTCAAACCATGGGTCTGTTCTAGACATCAGACCATGCAGGTCTCAGTTCTATATGTTTGAGAGTGTCACATTGTCCTGTGGAGACCAGGGACACTCCACATGGATCCTGAAGAGTGATAACCAGTATAATGAATGTTCTCTGCAGACGTCACATTGTTATATCAGAGCGTTAGCCCCAGCATCCAGTGGTCTGTACTGGTGTGAGTCCAGCTCTGGAGAACGCAGAGATGCTGTTAATATCACTGTTAATGGTACGCAAACTCTTCTCACCTTGTCACTATGCATGCACTACAGGTTATTCTGCTATTCTGAATTAGGGTCATGTGTAAACATCCAAAACTTATAGAATATGCCTGCTATTGCCTACTGGAACAATATATGGGCATCTCAAATCACATACACATGGTTTGGGACAAAGACAAAAACAGGTTATGTCATCTTGGTTAATGTCAAGTTGTCATGACAAAGACAGATCCCAAACCATGTCAACTTGACATTAAACATGACATTATTACATTATGACCGAATTACACCTAATGACAAGTCATAAACATTTATTAATGTTCATGACAGGCTTAATGAACACAACATCAATTAAAGTGTTACCAAAAGCGGTAATCTTGTGAACTAGCAACACAAAGAAGTACAAAAAGAAACAGTAGGTCTACTTATATAAATATAACAAGGTCGGGAGACTGTATAACTGCAGGAACGATTCTCACACTTTGACTAGTAAGGGGTGTGACCAGAGGTGCAGTGTGGGACAAGATTAGAATAGTCTCAGCCTCTTCCCTTCGTCAGCACTACATCACATAAGAGAAGATCCTACGTCACATAAGAACGTCTGATTAATTTACCCCTGTAACCATGTCAGCACCAGGAAAAGGGGTAGTACATTTTCATTAGTTGTTAACATTGTCTCTCACACAATACTTGAGACGTAAATCACGGCACAATGCTAGTATTGTGATTTATTTATTCAGTCTTTCTTCAGTTTTTCCGTTTAATGTAAGGAGTAGCCAAACAGTCAGTTACTTATCAGAATTACAAGACTTGCAAATATTCTTCTGTTTTTAGTGATTACCCTTACTGTATTTTGATTACATATTGTGAGCACTTTTGTCAGTATATGTGATATTGTGCGTGCAGATGTTGAGTGAAGATCATCTCTGCACGAGCAAGAGACATGGTGGGCCTTTTCAAAATATTTATTTTGGTTTGAGATGCTGGTGTGCTTACTACTAGCAGAAAGTCATAGGGTCACTTACATATTTTTTGCTTTATTTACGGAACATACTTATTTATCAAATGTCTGTTTTCTTGTTGAAGTGTTTCTGATTCCTTTTATAATGTAGAGCATATGTTTGGAGTGATTCTGGACAGTCCTGCTCTCCCAGTGACAGAGGGAGATGTTGTCAAGCTGTGTTGTTTATACAGAGATAAGAACTATACCAGTCATGTTGGACCAGCTCTCTTCTATAAGAATGGTTCCCTCATGGAGGTCAATGTGACAACAGAGATGAACATCCCTGCAATGAACCAGTCTGATGAAGGTTTCTACAAGTGTATCATTCCTGGTGTTGGAGAGTCTCCAGAGAGCTGGATGGCTGTGAAAGGTGAGACTATATGGATTACAAATGTAAATAATTAGGAATAAACACACGGAGAATATGTTAAAGGGTAAACAAAACTTAGTATTTTCCATTGTGCTTACAAAACAAAAAACATGTTTTTTTTCCAAGTTCGTTGCAATACTATGTATTTTGTATAAACTAATAACTTTTGTATTTGTTTTTGAGGTTATTGATTATTGATGATATTATTACCATAATAGTGTCAAATTCTTTTATTTTTTCATGAATAAAACTGTCCAAGTCTAAAACTAAGTGTAGTTTACAATATGAATTAGACTTGAACATACATTATACAGTAAAAGACCATAAAAAGACATGTACAGCAATTTACAGTGTCAATCATCACTCAAACTAAACATTAAATTTTTTCTAGAAAAATCTCCATCTCCTGTGTTGACCTCTTCTCCGGTACCTCTCCTGCTATGGCCAGGAGTCTCCATCATACTGGTCTTACTGGTCACCATGGTGGGACTTCTTCTGTGGAGGAAACACAATGGTACATTTGTCTTTTGAATGAAGAGTTTCCCAGAGCTGTGCAATGTAATCCATCTGTCTGTCTCACGAGAAGAATACAGTACCAATAAGCAAGTTGGTATTGAGCCTTATTAATCCACAACATATTCATATGGCTCGGCACAACTGAGCTAGCCTGTTAAAACCATCCTGACTGTAGTCTACAGTGATCGGCAGCTTGTTTGTAGACACTGACAGCTTTTGAGTTTATTGCAATTTTTCCAAGAAAAATGTTTTAAACATTTAAAACATTTTTATTCATTTTATTAATTACATTTATTAAATGTATATCTTTTTCTCAAATTAAGTTTATTTGGAGTTTGACGTTTATAGTGTGTGCCCTTGTGTGGCCTATTTCTCTTGTTGGCTTGTGACATAGTAGCAGGAAGTCATATAGAGCCATTTAAAAGGTTTTATTTTGAAAAAAATAATTACAATTTCTGGGTCTGGGACAAGAGTAAAACATAAAATCCATTTATAAAAGGCACTTAAAGAGCAGTAATAAACAGAATATGCAGGCATTATTAGATGTTTATTAGTATGTTTCTTGTGAACTTCATGAAATTAAAATAGAAATCTGCTTTGTTGGTAAATGTTGAATTTATATAACACTTTTCTAACCTTCTGGTGACTGAAAGCGCTGTACAGTATTGACTCACATTCACACACAGATAGGGATTGCTGCCGTGCAAGGTGCAACCAACCACCGGGAGCAGTATATGGTTAGGCGTCTTGCTCAGGGACACTTCAACACTTGAGGAGTTAGCCAGGATCAAACAAACGCCTTCTGGATCACCTGCAGGGACGGATTGGGAGATTAAAATGGCCCCACCCAGACCGGCCCACCACAACTTGCCCCCGTAAACTCCAGCACGGCCGCCCTGTAATGCACGCACATAACCAGCCTCTAATACAACTACAGTAACTAACAGCGTCACAAATATTCATCACTATTGCAGTACTTATTTAAAAAGGCTGCAGAACACACACTCAAACGCTGCATTGTTATAAAACATCTATAGACATAGCCTAAAATAGGCCAATATGTTTACAAAAAACCTTTTGAAAATAATGTAGCCTATAATACAATTAAACATGTATGTATGTATTAGGCCTATTGTCATTATTAAACATGTATCCATCCATTCGTCTTCTCCTGCTTATCCAGAGTCGGGTTGCGGGGGCAGCAGCTCCAGCAGGGGACCCCAAACTTCCCTTTCGCGAGCCACATTAGAAAGCTCTGACTGGGGGATCCCGAGGCGTTCCCCGGCCAGTGTGGAGATATAATCTCTCCACCTGGTCCTGGGTCTTCCCCAAGGCCTCCTTCCAGCTGGACGTGCCTGGAATACCTCGCAAGGGAGGCGCCCAGGGGACATTCTTACCAGATGCCCGTACCACCTCAACTGGCTCCTTTCATTGCAAAGGAGTAGCGGCTCTACTCAGAGTTCCTCACCGATAGCTGAGCTTCTCACCCCATCTCTAAGGAAGATGCCAGCCACCCTCCTGAGAAAACCCATTTCGGCCGCTTGTACCTGTGATCTTGTTCTTTCGGTTATGACACTTCATGACCATACTGTAGGTGAGGGTAGGAACAAAAATTGCCCGGAAGATCGAGAGCTTTGCCTTCCGGCTCAGCTCTCTTTTCATCACCACGGTGCGGTAAAGTGATTGCAATACCGCTCCCGCTGCTCGGATTCTCCGGCTAACCTCCTGCTCCAATGTCCCCTCACTTGTGAACTTGAACTCCTTCACTTGGGGTAAGGACTAATTCCCTACCCGGAGTAGGCACTCCATCGGTTTCTTGCTGAGAACCATGGCCTCAGACTTATATTATTATATTAGATATATAAAAATATTAAATATATAATAAAGACAGTAAGGCAGGCTATTAGTGCATGCCTTTACGTCTGTACAGTAGCTGACAAATAACATTTCACTCATTTATTATATCATGTTAACTCATTAGGTGTAAAGGAGTTGACCAAGGAATAGGGAGACACGGAGATAGGTTGTTTTAACTGCCTGAATCTGGGACCCTTTATTAAACAAAAACATATAACTTGTAGTACTGTCGCTTCTACTCAACAGCCCTCGTCAGGGAATTTTACATTTTACTTAGAGTTGGAATACTGACTAAAGGGAATAGATACATCAGAGGAAATGAAGACAATTTAACAAATCAAACCATCTAGTCTTGAGTGCCAATCTGTTGGCACTGCCTTGCTAACTAAATGTGTTTGATCTATAGTCTAAGAGTTCTTAGACTGTAGTGGAGCAATTCAGTAGCAGAGTTTATCAATAGCAATATCAGGAAGTTTTAACTAGACTATCACTGAGCATGTTTTTAAGTAAAGTGTTATATGGCAAAGGAGAATTTTTTTTTTCTGATAATTACAGGAATAGTGTGTGAATCTAATATCTTCAGAATTTATTTCAAACGAATCTTCTGCAAATTCATGGAGCGTTTTGTTAATTGAAGACAAAGTTCAAAGAGTAAAAGACTTACAGTTTGCTTAACATTACAGCCTCTGTTACAGAAAATGTGGTTGTGGAACAACCTGAAGTAACATATGCAGTTGTAACAACAAAACCCACCAATAGAAAGGTAAGACAGACAATAACCTGGCTTTTGGACAAATGGTATTTGGACCTAACGCATATTAAATTGTCTAATCTGAAGTGACGCATAAACAAATATCCAAAGCAGTTTAATTTTAACACAGATTAAACTGGAATTTTTTTTCTATGTTGATTTACTCTCATTGCTTGAAACTCTCAGATGCTACCTACAGCAGTCTACTGGACATGGTAAAATATTGAGCGTGGCGGTTTTGTGATTTACAAAAATAACCACACGTAACTACAGGTGTCACAAGATGCAAAGTGTCGCACTTTACAACTCGTGACACGACTGTCTGATATCCGCTCTGCACATTGTGGTTCATGATGGTTCATAATGGCATTTTTACATATTTGTAGTTTGTTCCTGCTGTCATTTTATCAACAAAAAAAGATCTGTTTGTAAAAATTTGATGGAGATGCATGCATTTATTTAATATCGTTTGGATTATCGCAATGCTTTGTACACGTCTGAACAAATCATCCCAAGACTACTTGCAAAATGCAGCTGCAAGGTTTCTGACCAGCAGGAGATTGATTACACATTACTCCTGTGCTTGAGGCTCTACACTGGCTTCCTATTGGCTTCAGAGTTAATTTACAAAGTGGTCCCTTACAGAGCCTTGCATGGTCAAGCTCGCCCATACATCCTGGGCTTAATGTCCAGGATGTATGAGGGAGCACACACTATACAGGCCAAGAACGTTTTATATGTTCGGAAACTTATTTTTAAAACCAGAGGTGACTAGCTCTCTCCCTTTACCTTAAACAATTAATAAAATGAACACCTTAATTCATCTTTTAAACAAGATTTTAATTAGAAATACTGTGGTTTTTGTATTTTTTCATGTGTTGTGTACCGTTTCATATTGTGGTGTTCTGTAAAGCACTTTGTGACTCCTTTTTGTCTGTGAAAGGTACTATATAAATACATGTTTCTTACATAAACACTACACATCGCAATCCTACACAGATAAATAAGACAGAGGTATGGGTCAAGGGCAGCCAGCTCTTGTTTTCATGTCACAAACTTACCAGCATGCAGTGGAAAATGCAACGTTCTTCAGAATGAGGCATCAGATCTGAACCACTGAAGTGGTTCAAGTTAACCTCCCTTCCTTCCTTAGCAGTGTGACATTTTAACACCCACAGTACTTATTGATTTGCATTATGTTGCAGGACAATCACAATTGAATCCCTAGAAGAAGGAAGAGCTTTTTCCTCATACACACAAATGGAGGCTAACCAATCTAAATTATAATTATATTATAATGTTTAAACATGTATTTTCAGTGACCACCAATAAAGCCAATTTATGATGCATGGTGTTGCATTGTTATGCTCCAACAAACCACTGGGATATAATTCATTTGGTAACAGATTATTGTGAACTTTAAGAGCATGTCTATTCCTTGCCAGGTGAATAGTGTAAGTTGCCTATAAGTGCACTATATATTGCAGTGTGCCACAGTCCAGTACATGAAACCATCGCTGTTGTTATTCTTGGTGCCTCCTCTGCAAGCCCCATTGCTACCTACCACCAACCTATGCCCCCCTTTATGCTATGTCTGTCTTTTAGTCTTTACATGTATGCACATGAAAGGGCAGAGAGGTCCAAGAACTGCAAATGTAAATGAATATTCTCTTATAGTGGTCCTGACTGAAGTATAGTTATTGCTGGTAAGTGTGTGATGAATTAGAAGAGGTACAGTATGTGAAACAAAACTACATTTCTTAGAATGATTTGTGACGTATGACACTCTACACATACATAGGAGCTCTCACGTCTTGAACAGGGTCTCATAAGTACCTGTGCTAGACTAGTGTCTCTGGTCTCATGTGAGTGAAACCACAGCAGCTAGCTAACCACAGAAAAACATCAGTAATTCCAAATGCACATTTGAAAGATAAACCAAACACACAGTGCGAGCAAGAAAGTTTTTATGATGAACCGCTTACTGATTGTCCTTTAACACAGTGAATTTCTATTCAATTCTACTGTAAAGTAACCTATACTGAGAATTCTAATAAATACATGTTTGTCAAGGTTGATGAAACCCATTATAAATTTCGGTGCCACATTGAATGAGAATCGTGTTTAATCCTCATTTAAATTTGGTCTTGCATCTGTTGTTGTATTTCACCATAATCTGAACAAAACAAAATGTACGGTCCAGTCATTTTCATAGGTTCTAAATAGCCTAGTTGGTAAATCAGAAATAAATAAAAAAGCATTATAGGCTACTGTCTTCTTCACTGGTTTTGGTGTTGAACATAGAAATGTACTGTTATTTACTGTTATAATCTGTTTACCAGACCAGACTTATTTGTTATATAGCTAAATTATTCTCACTAATCATGCTTGTTATTCAGATATTTTTGTTATAGCTAAAAAAAAGGTGATATTTTGTAGGAAGTTGGACGTCACACTTATCAACCACGACTCTGACTGTTTTCATGTATTGTTCTGTTAGATAAATAGACTACAGTTAGGGCTTAAAATATGTAAGAACTGAAATTATTATATTAAGCAGTCTGCAGCACTAGCGTCGCCGTCGCACCCTTATTACAGATACAGACCTTTGAGGGACGATGTTAGCCAATGACAATAATTTAATCAATTTCGGAAAGTGCTGTGGATCTTACAGGGGTCTCTATGCATCAGACGTTCAACACAGAGTTGCTTATTTGACATAGTGCTGATGGACGGAGGAGGCTGAGACTACACTTGTAGAAACCTTCATCAAACCACTTCACTGCAGGGATGTTAATCTCATTGTTACATTGACCTCCATGAGGGAACCAACATGACCAACAGATCAACTTCATGGTCTCCTATAGCCTAGCCTACAGACTTTATACAGGCTATATACTACTTTGCCATGTATGGCTTTGGCTTGTACAGTCAAGTCACATTGCAGTCGCAAAGTCACTCATTAATGTTTGCTATTTACGGTACTCAGAGATATACAAAGCACATTACAACATGAGAAAATAAGACAGTAATATATCGCCCTCTCTTGGCGAGAAACAGAAACTCGACATTTTGTGTCATATTAGACCAGCACTTTGAAGATATCAATAATAGTTATTGATACATCACCCATTTAATAATATTGTGTTATTAAGACTAAAAAGTCTCAGACAACACAGTGTAGGCTATTTTCAATATTCTACATGTCTCTTGTACACACACTCAATGTTGTACCTCTAGTTTTTTCAGAGTTTGGTTTAAGGCTTGCCCTATAGGCAGTATCACTGTATCTTTTGGGTCCCTATACTGAAGCCTTAGAGCAGATGTCTTCAACAGGGGGTCATCCAAATAATTTTATTTCAAACTATACAAATAACATAAATTCAACCTATGCTATAAATAAATCTGTCAATTTGAATTGATTAGTTAGTGGGCTACTTTTATACGTGGTACTATAGACGCCATAGGCTACACATTATTGTTGGCCCGGCAACTAAATATTTTATACCATATTGTTCGGTGCTGGCATATATAATGTCATATATAGGAAGCAAAGCTCTAAACCCACATAGCATGTCAAATTTGCAACAAGAGGGGAGTGGTGGGTCAACACTATATGCTAACATCAGCAAAACAAACCTGGCCTGCAGACATCTCTGCAACTACAGGATTGCATCGCAAGGACCAAATGGAGGCTTTTACAGCCACTCTCCTTGATTTAGTTTGAATGTGTTTAATTAGACCGTGTAGCGTTTGTCTCCCAGTGGCTCTTTGTTGTGTTAATAAAGACACCATCATCCCCAGCAGGCTGGTCTCCCAACGGCTTGCTCTGGGCCTCAATAGCACTCATGTGGATTAAAGACTTCCAGTCACAATGCCCACAGACTTTGTACACGTCTTCTCTAGCCTGACCCACAGCACCACAGGGTTGTGTTCTTGTGTTGTATTCACATTTGAATGCCTTGCCACACATCCCACATACGTTTTGCAGATGACACAACAGTGGTGCGGGACTGGTTTCAAAACAACAATAAAACACTACACGGGGGAAACAGACATGTTGATTGACTGGTGCAGCATTTTGATGTGGAGGCTTACGTAGGCAGCACCCACACAGCTACATCTACCACGCATGGCCTGAAACAAAGTACATTTACCCCAAAACATTTTGCTGCAGAAATACCATTTGGGGATTAATGTTGTCAATCAATTTTTATTTGAAGTGCTGAATCACCATGCAACATGGTCCCAATGCACTTTACAAAAAATAATACATATGACAACCTTAAAGGTAAATACAAGGAAACAGTAAAAACAAATGTAAAAAAAGGAATGTACTCTCAAAATACCCATTAACGCCCCAAGAGATAAATCATGGGCAATATTGTGGTTGGTGAAATGTGTTTACCGGCTCAATGACTTGCATGGCACGCTCGGTCGTTCTGGTCTGTGTAAAGGGTGATAAGTCACCACCCCCCCTTACAAAACAAAAATGCGGAAGAGCCGTCTGTTGCAACCTCTCTGTTAAATGATATTCTCTCTGCTCTGGTGAAACAGGCTCAATAGTCAGCAGCTCTACTTCTTACATACACTGGAAAATAACACATTGTCTGCAGAACTGTTGAGAGCCTTTTATGCATTGCTGTGTTTTAACACTCCAACTGCCTGGTATGTGACTTGCATAGAGACAGATCGCACACGTCTAGTGAGTCTCCGGTGAGTCATAATAACTCTGGGGGAATAAATAATTGGACCCTGCCCTCTCTGGAGGACACCTTCTGGTCACGCTGTCTCTGCAGAATTGACAACATCCTGGGAGTGGGAGATGAGACCCACCCCTGCTATCACTCGTTAACCTCTGGGAGGCGCTACAGAGCATTTAAAAGCTCACACCTCCAGACTGAAGGACTTTTCAAGAGCCATCTATGAACTGAACAAAATCCAAATCAAACATTGCCTTTCTGTGTATGTGCAATATTGGGACAACCATGTGCAATTAGGATATATAATATTTGTGGACGTTTAACCAAGGCAGGAACATACATTAGAGAAAGTATATACAACTAAATTAAATCGATTTGGGAAGTAGATACAAAATCAAATAACAATACATGCTTATTGGGAGGGCAGGGGAGAAAAGTGAGAGTGGAACAGAAGGTCAAAGGTCATAGGTAACCCTGGAGAGATGAGTCTTGAGAAGTCCAGCAAAAGAGGCAACCATGGTTGCATGTTGTATGTGCAGGAGAAGGGCGTTCCAGAGCCTGGGGGCAGAGCAGCTGAAGGCCCGAGCCCCCCCACGATGGAGAGGTGAAATGGGGGGGTGACCAGAAGTCCTGTAGAGGAGGAGCAGAGCGATCGGGAGGGAGTATATGGCAGGAGAAGGTCAGAGAGGAAGGAGGGAGCCAGATTGTGGAGGGCCTTGTATGTGAGGAGGACAGTCTTGAAGTTTATACTGAATTTTACAGGAATCCAATGTAGGAGTGACGTGATCCGTTGTGTTTGTGAGGATTCTGGCAGCACAGATCTGAACTACAGTAGTTGGAGGTGATTGATGAATTTGGATGGGATGAAGTGACAAAGGTGTAAAGAGAGTAAATGTAAAGGTGCTTTTATTGTCACATAGTAAAATTAATCCTCTGCATTTCGCCCGTCCCTCAAGGGAGCAGTGGGCAGCCGCTGTGCAGCGCCCGGGGACCACCTCCAGATTAGAGCAAGTGTCACTGGTCACATGACACTGACTGGAGAGAGTGAACCTGACATGTTTTTGATAGTGGGGGAAACCGGAGCACCCGGAGGAAACCCACGCAGACACAGGGCGAACATTCAAACTCCACACAGAAAGGCCGGGACTACCAGGGTTCGTACCCGGTACCTTCTTGCTGTGAGGCCACACTGCTATCCACCGTGTGGATGAGGGTTTCAGTGCTTGAGTATGAGAGCGAAGGACGGAGTCTATGTTCCGGAGGTGGAAGAAGGATTCCCGGGTGATGGTTTTGATTTGTGAATTGAATGAAAGGGAGTTATCAAATGTCACACCAAGGCGTTTTGCTGTTGCTGACAGTGTGATGTCAAGACTACCTCTCTCGGAATTCAATTTTTATCGGGTTGGGCCTCTCTCTTCTGTGGTGTTTATATGGAGCATTATCTTTCGGCTTGGGCTTTTAACGCAGCTACTGTAGTGAGTGCCAGGGGGAACAGAGGTGTAACGGGAGCATGTCCATCATGAGATCAGAGGGTTTCATGTTTTTTTTTTTATGTTTCAGAATGTGTTACTTTTAAAATGTTGTGTACATGTCGATGGAATGCATCAACACTAAAACAAAACAAGCGGGAAGCAGTCCATTTGTTTGGGGGAGGCACTTTCAAAGAATACTTGGCAAATACAAGGATATAAAACTGTTGGCTGAAATATACATACTCTAGTCATAAACATGTGATCTAAGAAATATATACACAAAATAAAAGTCAGGTGAGAGTGGAACAAAGGGTCAAACGTCATAGGCACCTTGAAAAAGTGGGTTTTGAGGAGTTTATCAAACGAGGTGACCGTGTTGGCATGACAGAGAGATAGGAGGGAGCCAGATTGTGGAGGCCTTGTATGTGAAGAGGAGAATCTTGAAGTTTATACTGAACTTTACAGGAAGCCAATGTAGCTGAATCTGTGATGTGATGTGATCCGTTGTGTGGGGAGAGTGGATTTGGAGCCAATGAGCAGGACCTCTGTCTTGCTGTTGATGAGTTTAAGTCCATTTGAACCCGGTATGGGTTCAAATGGACTTATACCATACCAAACCATTATCCTCACTAACAGGAGCTACCTGCACACACATTTGGTCTTGTTCCTCAGACTAATTTAATCATTGATTATTATGTCTGGACTACTACATTATATTTACTGACAGGCTATGTCATGATGTCTTGGCTGTAGAACATTATAATAACTAATTTACAGTAATATACTGACTTGAATCGTATTGTGGTTGTACAATATATTGAACTAATGTATAGTGGTCATGGCCCCTGACCCCCACTTGGCAAAGATCTGAGTCACTTTGATAAAGTGTCCATTGTTGTCAGCCCCGTCAACACTCTTCTGGAGGGTGTGTGAGCTTGACCTGCACACTACTGGTCTGCTTTCCACTGTCTCCATTGAATTGTACTCTCTCCATTGGGTCACTGTGTGGTTCTGCCTGGCGTCTCCTCAACATGGAGTAAAGCCATCTCCTGATCCCCCATCTTGGTGCTTGACCCTAAAGATGAAACAAATACACAATAGGAACACTTGGTGCTGTGTGACCTGTCTGGTCATGAGTCATCCATTATATCAGATTCACTCTGTAGTTATGTGTAATAGACTGTTACTCTTGATATCAGATTCACTCTGTAGTTATGTGTAAT
>JAODUH010000726.1:0-13407 GCA_027564835.1 Typhlichthys subterraneus
GAGGTTTGGGGTCCCCTGCTGAAGCTGCTGCCCCCGCGACCCGACTGGATAAGCGGATGAAGATGGATGGATGGATGGATTGATGGATATTATTAGACTTAGCTGAATAGTTGAAAATACACAGTCAACATTTCCCCCAACAGTTCAAGTTCCTGCAAGATGGTGTTCTGCCTCGTCGGGGAAAATGTCAAATGATAGCCTCTATAATTATGTAAACACTGCAAACATCTCTATATTGTCCTGTACTAGGATGTAATAGGAGCTATGCCTAAAACCAAAACAAGCTTTTGTAGAATATGTTTGGAAGTAACAATTTGGGTATATTTCATGTCATAAAACAAATGATTTTCAATTCCTCTCCTGTTGACATGGGCAATGTTATAGTTATCAAACTTTATGTGATCTAGTGTAAAGACTAAAAGCTTGTGCTAAATGTCAACCCATTTCTTTTTTCCAAGCAGGTAGAGGTTAGAGTATAGGTATTTACCAGTCCTTGTACGCCGACACCCTGGAAAACGATCTACAGTACTTCTATCCTGTCCATATAGGGTAAAATACTATGTTTTGCATTCTGAATGTTAAAAATAGAAACTACAACTGCTGACTGTGTAGAGAGAATATAGAGCTTTGCAACTGAGCTACAGTGGGATGGATGCATTGGAGAAATAATAGAAAGGCAGACATTAAGAATATTGCTATACAGAAATTGTGAAGATTTGTGATTGGGTAAATGTTAAATTGAATGACTCATGAAGTTTGGTGAAAAGTCCTCTTCCCGACTAAACTTTCCTTTGAGCTTCATAAGCCAGAACATGCTCATCAGTATCTACTGATGACTTTGCCCACTAAAATTCGATGACTCGATATCGACAGCTTTCAATGACACCAATAATTGGGGTAAAGAAAGTATTCTCCTCTATTAAACTGGGACGCTTACGGTCCAGGAAAGGAGGATGTGTGAATGCTGCCGTTCACGCTCAACACACCTGCCAAACAAGGCATTGGAGTCAAAACCAAATTGGTGCCATAGGTTAATGCTAGCTATAGAACAGCCTCTATTCTAAGACAACCCAGATCCTAGAATCTCCATCAGCTCGACGGTATTGTTCTGGTGTGCTAAGCTTGACTCGTACCGGTTTTTACCTGCCATTTTCAATGAATAGTAATGAGCGTTGTTTGTGCCACGTCCTGAGCCCATGACCTTCTCATTCTCTGCTCACACGGCAATATTATCCCAGCTCACGTAAATGAATTGGGCCCATGCCGTGCGATATTAACCATCGGCTCAGGTGTTTTAATGCATGCTTAATCTCCTGCAAGCAACCAGTTCCACAAGTGTGGAGAAGCCAGCAACTGGAGATATCTATGAAGCAGATAAGAACAAAACAAAACAGACCTCAGTATGAACTACTAATCCACTCCTGCACAACTTCATAATGACGTGTATGAAGATAGAAAACCAAGCAACAACCATCCAGTTCTGACTGAAAACACTTTGACACAGCGTCGTGTCAGATGAAAGAAGAAATAGTTTGAGCCTCAGGCGGATCTCTGGAGGGATTTGTTGACAGTCAATCCACTAGTGTGTGTTTTTTTGCACTTTGTAACCAATGTTTGTAAGTTCAACCTATAGTATATTTGTACCCTATACTATATTTGTTTTTTTATTGTTATTATTAGGCTACAACTTTTCATAGTACTTCATGTATGTTAGTCAGTAGTTGACAAAGTGGCGGTCAGCAGGCCATTTAATTCAGATTTACTTAAGTTAATCAATTTTGAGTTAACAATTAACAATTATTTTATATTTGTAAATCAACATTTGTGGTTATTCCTATAACATTGTTAATATATTGACCCACTAGTGGTGAAATGATTTGCTCTATCTTTACACTGGCACAATACTGTATGGAAAGTCTTTGGTGTTTTCACCACTTTAAGGTTGCTATAGTCACAGTTGGTCTGCACTTTAAATAATTTCTCGGTTATTAGCAAATCACTTCTGGACAGCTGCCTGTTGATTTAAAAAAAAAAAAAATCACTCAACCACTTTACTGGCAACAGGACATTGGTCCATTACAGAAAATATTACTAGTAGTTCTTCCTGCAAAAATAATTTTCTTTAGTCATACTACTTAGGAGTAATGAGTCATATGTTCCACGATCTGCAAGTTAATTAACACTTTTTTACATTCTGTACAGTTCAGCAGTCTCTTCTAAGGACTACTGCTTAGAAGAGGATGTGGGTGGGATGTGCTACAGCTAGCATCAATCCATGCAATGATATGAGACCATTAAACTCGTAAGAATGCACATTTTAGTAAATGTATTTACTAAAATACTTATTACCTATTAAAAGTCAGTACAGACCAGAAATAATCATTTGACGAGAGGCAGAAAATTATAGAGAAGGTCAAACAACAGTGCCATTAATTTTTCATTTGCGTCATTTGTTCCCTTGGAACCCCAAACCGGGCCCCTAGCCTGAAGCCTGGAGCCCACAGGACAGCCAGAGGCACACGTTTATCATTGGAAACAAACAAAACACTGTGTGCGTCCTCAGGGAATGTATGTATACTACGATGAATAGCCCACCGTCTGTCTGATGCGCTATCCTACTCTCTCACTATTCTTGCTAACACTGGGGCTCCCTTTATTTCTCAGTCTCTTTTCACTAAATATATGTCTTCCTGACTAGTGCTCTTATTTAGCTGTCCTATTATCTTGATCTTACCGTTCTGTTTTGCTTGCAGGCTCAGGTAATGCCTCACAGCCACCGATACCTTGTTCAAAAGGTAGTCAAGTATGGGGTTTAAACATGGGACCGCATGTGTGACATGAGCATCCTGTCACCTATACTGACTGACCACCAGATGTGCAGGTGTGTGTGTTTGTGTTTATTGAGGACATATTTGGAAGGCTACCCTGAGTCCTGAAAGTTAAACTAGCATGAGGATCAGTTTCTCTGTGTGTGCGCGTGCGTGCATGCGTGCGTGCTCGCATGTGTCCAGACTGAAATACTTTATCTTCTCCAGGCAAAGGAATTCCAATGTTTGAGGTTATTAAAAGGCAGAAATTGTTTGGATGATGTAGCAGCCAGTTCTACAGCAGATGCATAACCACACAGGGCTAACGGACACAATCTGAACATATTTATACATTCTAATATAATATTATTTTATAGCTGACATCTCTTTGTTTAGCATTCCGGCTCGATGCCCGCTGTGCAGGCAGACGCTTGTTTGACAAACAGCACACGCTAATTGCAACCTGACAAGCACCAAAACAAACCACAGGGTGAGCTTTACAACAAAAGCAAAACATTAAAGTTCCACTATTCAAAGTATTGTATTTGTTCTTTTCAGTACACACACAGTATAGGAATGTGGTTGGGTGGTGGGGTAACTATCAGTGGGTGGTCGCGTATGATATTTTGCCAGTAAACAGAGCAGCTGTGTATTTTCAGCACTGCCACTATTTGGCATCGCTCAGCGATCCAGAACAAAACCCAATCAATGAGGAATAACAATAACAATCAGATAAAGCGTAAATCATGTCCTGACTTAAATACACACATCATAAAATACAATACTGTATATGGTCAGTTTCACAGACATGGATTAAGAATAGTCCTATACTAGGAACCTTTTTCAGTGGATATCTTCATTGACTTTTTCTTTTAGTCTTGGACTATGCTTAATCCATGTCTTTGAAACCAGCCCATACAGATTAACATTAACACCATTTATGAAATAAGCGTGTAGTTTTGAGTAGTGAGTTGTTTATCTTTGCTTCTTTCATCTATGCTAATCACCTTAAGTTGTGACAAAGTGGTGCTTGCGCAAACACAGATACCCCGACCCAGTAGATCCTTAACACCTATATACAAGTACAATTCCTAGCCTCACCTCCCTAGATCACGTTTAGCCAATGAGGTCCTGACAGCAAGGGAAGGCATTTTCAAGACCAAAGTCCCTTTCTAGCCTGCAAGCTATTGACACAACCTGTGGGATATTAAGCAGGAACAGGCTAGGCAAACATATACTGTATAACACAAAAACAGTGTTACTGCATAATTCTAAGGTATAATTACATAAGGCCTTAATGCTTGTAAGTTTGCCCACTACACCACTTTATGTGTCAAATAGCTTCAAAAGCTATTTTTTCCCATACTGAAATATGTCAGTTATCTTAACAACAGTTAAGGGTAATCCTTCACAAAAAATACAATGGAAGTGTGGCAGAGAGGAGTCTGCTCTTGTCATCATTCATGAGGAAATAAAGCAAATGTCTTCACTATACTGTAAGGACCCGTACAATTTCCATGAGTTGTGTGGGTGTGTGTCTCAAAATGTGACAGGCGCCCTAACAACGGATTAAAATGCGGACGCAGGAAATTACCGTCCCCTGACCGTAGGCTGCTCTCAGCTCAAGATCCAGAGATTTCTTGCTGGTCTCATCTCCCGCTCGGCTGTTAATCCAGCGGCCTGACATGACTCGGCAAAACCCTCTTATCGCCTCCACTTCTCCATAGAGTCCATCCTCTATACTCTTCCTATCTTCACACTTACAAATGGTCACGTAGAGCACAATATATGCAGTGCGCATGCACCCACACACACATTGTGAGAGGCAAATTTACTGTACACACCTTCACAGACAAAATACAGTACTACATGTATTGTTCCGTTCACATGATGTGTATACTGTGTTCTTTTGCTAACCTAAGCCATGCCACTCAGTCCAACCTTTCCATATGGCGTGTTTGTATGTATGGAAGACTCTGGAGGCGGTTGCAACGTACAGACGGGCCCCAAGGGCTGCAGCATCTGTCGTAGCAGAAGCAAAGCAGCAGGTGTGGGACAGCTTCGGTGAAGCCATGGAGAAAGACTTTCGGTCGGCACCAAAGTGTTTCTGGAAACCCGTCCGCCACCTCAGGAGGGGGAAGTGGGGAATCATCCAAGCTGTGTACAGTAAGGATGGGACACTGTTGAGTTCTACTGAGGAGGTAATTGGAAGGAACACTTTGAGGAACTCCTGACTCTGTCTTATTCTATGGTAGAGACAGAGCTGGAGGCTGATGGGGGATCATCGATAATTTCCCTGGGGAAGGTCACTGAGTTAGTAAAACAACTTCACAGTGGCAAAGCCCCGGGGATTGATGAGATCCATCCAGAAATGCTAAAAGCTTTATATGTAGAGAGGATGTAATGGATGATATGCCTCTTTAACATAACGTGGAAGTCAGGGACAGTGCCAAAAGAGTGGCAGACTGGGATGGTGGTTCCCCTCTTCAAAAAGGGGGACCAGAGAGTGTGTGCCATCTACAGGGGTATCACACTACTCAGCCTCCCTGGTAAAGTCTACTCCAAGGTGCTGGAGAGGAGGGTTCGGCCGATTGTCAAACCTCAGATTGAAAAGCAACAATGCGGATTCCGTCCTGGTCGTGGAACAACGGACCAGTTCTTTACTCTCGCAAGGATCAGAAGAAGGCGTATGACCGGGTCCCCTGGGAGATACTGTGGGAGGTGCTGCGGGAGCATGGGGTGAGCGGGTCCTTTTTAAGGGCAATCCAATCCCTGTATGTCAAAAGCGAGAGCTGTTTACAGATTCTCGGCAGTAAGTCAGACTCGTTTCACGTGGGGGTTTCTCTCTGCCAGGGCTGCGCTTTGTCAACAATCCTGTTTGTGATATTCATGGACAGGATTTCAAGGCATAGTCATGGTGGGTGAGGGGACAATGGATCGGAAGATTGGCCCAGAGAATCGGAGCAGCAGGAGCGGTATTGCAATTGCTTTTGCACCGTTGTGACGAAAAGAGAGCTGAGTCGGAAGGCAAAGCTCTCGATCTACCAGGTAATTTTTGTTCCTACTCTCACCTATGGTCATGAAGGGTGGGTCATGATCGAAAGAACAAGATCACGGGTACAAGCGGCCAAAATGGTAAGGAACGGAGTAGATCCGCTACTCCTTCGCGTTGAAAGGAGCCAGTTGAGGTGGTACCTGAATCTGGTAAGGATGCCCCTGGGCGCCTCCCTTGGGAGGTGTTCCAGGCATGTCCAGCCTGGAGGAGGCCTCAGGGAAGACCCAGGACTAGGTGGAGAGATTATATCTCCACACTGGCCTGGGAATGCCTCGGGATCCCCCAGTCAGAGCTTGTTAATGTGGCTCCGGAAAGGGAAGGTTGGGGTCCTCTGCTGGAGCTGCGGCCCCCGCGACCCAACTCCGGATAAGCGGATGGATGGATGGATGGATGGTGTTAGTATGTCTTGTTCCCTGTGAATGGGGTAGCATTGGTATATTGCTAGTCTATCCCTCCCTCCAGAACTATGAGATGTAATTTCCCAGAATGCACCACAGAACCAATGACCAAGGTTTTGATCTCCCATTGAGAGCATTCCTAAACAAGGTTGGAATTTTGACCCAGGTTAAATGGGACAAATTCTTCTATTTCCCATCCTCATTAGGGAAAAACCATGTAGAAAAAACATCAGAGGTAATCAGAACCTTTCCGATCAGAGGCTAGTACTGCTGATTGACGGTGATTCATCATCGTCGCTTCAGCTCATTAATGGGACAAGCTGTAATTTGTTAACACCTCGTAAACGTCAATTAGTAGGAGCCATGATAATGTACTCCCCCCTTCCCCAATCCGGCTTGGGGGAGTTAGTTACTCCCCTTAATGTGAGTTATGGTCTGCTCCCACAATACACTCCTTTTGTCCTCTGCATAACATGCGCCACTGTTCTACTTAAAGTCCTCCACCTTGAAATCACATTTTGGCTATTGATACAAGCAATATGTCTTTTGTCCATTAGTGAATAGGAATCTCAAAAGCAGTTTGTCCGATTTGGACAAAACATATGGGGATATGTCTTGCCATTGCTTTGCAACATTTAACAACACTTTTGCAACATTTAAAAACACAACTGTGATCAGTTGTTACAAAACTGGTGTGTATTCTCTGGTTTGTACGGGAATGTTTGTATTAGTCCACATCAAAATGAATTGGTGTTAATATGGCCCCCTCTCAACGCCTCCCTTCCCCTCACTCAGCTCAATACATTTTAGCATATTTCAAAGTTGTGCAGTGGGTGATGTTCTCTTGAATGTAGAAACACCAGTATGGAAGAACAGAGGTTGGCCATCCTTATTCATTATTCCATGCACTCTCTGCTGCCCTCTGCTGGTGGGATGACTCTGTAAGCTTGTCTCTCTGCCTGCCTACTGTATGTAACAAGCAGTCTGTCTGTTCCTCTTATTGTCACAAGGAAAACAGTTTCCAAATGTAATTGTTTACTCATTGGTTAACATCACTCATGCATGGGGAAACAAAACAATAACCAGTCACGACGCATTCACTAAGGTGAACACAAATATTCAAACAAAATAACGTGCACGCGTCTGTGTAAACAAGCCAACACAAATGTGTCATAAATTTATACATGTACACAGGATTCATCACACAGAAATAAATTAAAATGCATAAATAACGCATGAGGTGTATGCAAATGTAATTATGCAAGATCAAATTAGGTACACATTCCACATAAATGTCTAAAACAAGAAAAACATGCACATAAACACATTCAATCTAACCTTCACAGTTAATAAAATAAATAAATATTACAAATTATAATTATACACATATAATATTAAGAATGATATCATGCACCAACAACATTTCCCAACAACCCTTTCTCTGACATCACACAATCATTTCTAAAAGGAGACAAATAAAAAAAATTACAAATATATTGTTGAAATATTCAAACTTTCAAATAACCACTATATTTTCTTACTATTAGCCAAAGCAATCAAAGCAATACACTGGCTGGCATGAATTTCTTATGGTATATGTTTTAGTACATGTTTGCAGCTAGCTCTAGACATAGAAATAACCTCTCTCCCCTCTACCTCACTATTGCTATTATCACAGGCATATTTTCCGGTTGAGGTGAGGGGCAATTTGTTTGTCATAATTCTTAGTTCACTGATTAGATCACATTCCAGCCTTGTGTTGAATAGCGTTCTAATAAGCATGAAACTACTCTCTTTAAAAACGCCATTAGTCATTTAGATGTGGAGTCCTACACAGTTAATTTGCCTCAGATTTTACTGCTCACTAACTTGTTCAAAAGCCATTACATTTTAATATCTTAGTATCTTTTCCACAACATAAGCTAAAGCTTTAATTATATGTGAAGTTGTTGGAGACTGTAAACTGATTTTGCGTAAACATGTGGTTTTATCCAGTAGAAAATATAAAACTCATTTACTAGTAGAAGCAATACATGCATCGGCCACATCCTATCTACAGTATCTGATCTAGTAATATATGTTGGCCTACCATCCCGAAAGTTATGCTCACAAAATGCAGGTTTGCTATCTGTCCATAAATTACCAGGATTTATAGAATTCTCACATTGGGCCCAAATAACATCCTATAAACTGATAACTGATGTTACCGGTGCTAACACTGTTCGAAATCAAACTTACCTATTTGCATAGTAAGACATTTAGCTATGTTGCCCTCTTCTTAGCGGCC
Organism: Typhlichthys subterraneus; assembly: GCA_027564835.1. NCBI lineage: Eukaryota > Metazoa > Chordata > Actinopteri > Percopsiformes > Amblyopsidae > Typhlichthys > Typhlichthys subterraneus. The sequence goes on from JAODUH010000726.1 coordinate 8,548, forward strand.
TACCTTGTATGCAATGGGCTCTTTTGACTGCTTCTGCGTGCTTCTGTCCTTTCTTTCTCCTTCCCAGATGACGCACGGTGGAGATGCTGTCATGATCGTGCACGCTGTGTGGATGTGTTGTCAAGGGGACATGCTGCCGTGGCACTGGACAATGTATGGATGACGGTGGCTGTTCTCCTGTGCAGGAGCTTGTGTGCTGTAAGCAGGCCCAAGGGATGGTGAGTGTACCTGGTCGCTATGACTATGACCAGGACACATCCACAGACCAGAACAGACATGGGGTCTGCCAAAATGTGCATATTATCACTCCTGAGTGACATAGTGAAACTGATGTCTTCTTGGACTATAAAACACATGGATGAATTATAGAAAATAACGGTGTTAGAGAACACATTAAATCCCTTAACATTACACTGTTACAACAGTGCCTTGGATGATGTGATCGCAATGGTTTACTATGTGTAGTTTTGTTAGCTTAAAACCTAAAACATATCAACAAACGTCATCAAGAGAATGTTAAGAAATATAGTCATGTCAAAAATGTCTACTGCAAAATATATTCTGAAATTAGCATGCTAAGCCCCTAGCACCAGCTCAGCTTGGGGCTAGGGACTTCCGTACCATTTTGTACCTAAACAAAGAATCACTGTTCCAGTCTTCCAGTCTGTCAGTCCAACATGAGAAGAAGCAGCATTCCATTCTCTTGTGAATCATATTGGAGACTGTTCCCCAGTTTGATTTGGCTTATTATTCTAACCAATCATTATGAAACATATTTATTTCTAGTGAATCTATTACTTACACCAATATTGTGCATTGGAATCAGTTCATGCCGATGATTATTTTCACTGCCCGAACAAGGAGGTGAAGTCTACTTAGTCGTAAAGGAGTTACTTTAATACAATACGTTGTCTATATTAATGTTCAAGGCATATGAACACCAACATTTCTCTAGTGAAATAGTTTATTGTAATAATAATGATCACAACCTATGGTTGGACTATTCATTGTGACTAAGTTTCCATTTGATGTTGATTATATTAATAATAATAATAATAATAATAATAATAATAATACATTATAAAATTATACAATAAAAAAATGTGTAATGCAATTTACATTTGAACAAATCTCAAAGTGCTACAATGTAAAATCATAAAAAGCACTGTAAAAACATCAGTAAACAGATTAAAAAAATAAATAATTTCAAAATAAATAAAGAATAGCAAGTTATCTTAAAAAGCATAAGCTCTATTAAATAAACATGTCTGTGGTGGACCTAGGAGGTCGGGGAGGGCATTCCAGATCTGAACAGAACAGAAGGCCCGGTCACCCATGGAGCTGAGCTTAGTCCATAGATGCACTGGTGGGTGAGGCGGGAGACCTTGTATTCAACCATAGAGGAGGCGGGAAGCCAATGAAGTACATGTAGAATGGATATGATATGATATATGATTATATTGTTCGGCTATGGCTATTTTCCTATGGTCTTTCTCAAAACTAAATTAAGCAAGTGAAGATTATGAAAATAGCAGTGTTATGTTAACTGACTTTCAGCATTTCAGCAGTTTTGTTCTTCTTGCCTTGATGTTTATTAATATAGCAGTTTGTTTATATCTGATGACTGCAGTTATCTGAACTGAACTGAAGATAGATGGTGTATGAACCCAGTAGATTAGTAGTGGACTGAAATATATGTGATAGGTGGAGCAGAGGTTGTGAAGAGGAGGTTGGAGGATAGGGTGGACACTGGAATGCCACAATCTTCTGGTGAAATGTTGCCCCAAAATGTTTGGTGGCCTACACAGCACCTTTAACTTTCTGTCACTGATGATAGTGTTTTTGTATTATACCTTATCTACTGTATTTTAATGGTCGTTTCGCACCCAAGTTTGTGCGTTCAATACCCAGCAAGCCTGGGTATTTACATTGACCTCATTGTAATACATTGTCATTAGCTACCATACAATAATTGAACAGTCACTCATATACCTATTTCAGATTAATCAGAAATCCAAAAATGATCAATACACTAATAAACCTTGATTGATTGCTTGAGAGTGAGAAGAGTTTAATAAAACATTGTGTGATGACTTTGAGAGATATATAATTTGATTAGTTATTTCACCTTTACTAAAATAAATGAAAATGTAAGAACCACATACTTTTTGGATCTGCTGGAGGAACCTGTCAACCAAATGATCTGCTGGGTGTATGTCTGCTCCCACCTTTATGATGTATCAGGTTGTTGCTGTGTCTTAAGCTCTGAGATGGTGTAAGATAAGGCCTTAAGTGTCATCAGCAATGACAAGTCATGTCTCATAATGATGATGTAAGTCTTCCACCAAATGTTTGTTTGGGGACGTGTAGAGCTACAGTCCAACATAAGTCATTTTTATGGTTGTTAGAACTGCTTTAACACTTCCCATCCAGCATATCAGTTCTCTAAAGCTGCAGATAACTCTTTTCAACTTCATTATAATTATTATAGAAAAGGAGAAAAATACTAATGTAAAGTATCTTACCAAACAAATGATCAGGGATATTTCTGCAGTTCCACTGGGATAAAGGATGCATTGCATCAGTGCCAGAGAAAAATGTTGACACTTAAACTTAGAGATGGATGTTGACAAATACAAGAAACAATGTGTTGGAAAGAGATTCTACTGTAAATGACTGGAAATGAAGCAGTCTTATTTTAAATGTTCCAGTACTATATATTGCAACAGTCTGACATAGAGTACAGTAGCTTTTGTTCAATCAGAGCTAGTCTGGAGTCTGCTGATGATCCATTTTTAAGCATTAAAGGAGTCATTTCATGCTCCTTTTCACTTGTTGACACAGTTCCTTGACTTCTCAATGCAATGTAGTTGACAAGCTTAGGTGAAAATGCCACAGTTTATGTGGAAGAGCACGTCACACAACAACTCTTTAGATAACGGTCAGATTTCAGTGGCTGTTGCTTTAAATGTAATAAGTCACTGCCCACCCCGCCCCGCCCCCCACGTAGCTGTGTTGACGTGAGGCTACGACTGCTTTACTGCTAGTACCGGTGCAGGCTACTCAAATGCAGTTTGAACATAGTTGGTTGGGTTTACAGATTTGGTCATCTGCAAATGTTGAACATTAAACTTGTACTTACGGTTTGTGTACTGGCGAGCAACATCAGTTCATTGCCTTGTATACTACGTAGCTGGCCATATCCTCTTAGGGGCGTTACCAAACAAACTGTGTGCAGTAATCTACGCAACATACGCACGTTTCTCTCATTCACCTGTTTCCCCGCCCTTCTCCCTTTTTTAGCCAATACAGACTAGGAAGCTAACAGTCCACTTTAAAAGGATTACTACTTCATTGCTAATTCCAAAAACAACTATAAATACTTGGTTTTCATGGAATGGGTCCTTTACATCATTCCACTTGATTCAGCCTTTTGCGAGGCATTTTTTTTATATGCCCCCATTTCCTTTTAGTCCCTCTCTCTCTCTCTCGCTCTCTCTCTCTCGCTCTCTCTCTCTCGGTTGTAAAAAAAAGAAAAAAAAACAGTAATATAGCTTTGGAATTTTATGACAATGTTTGAAAGGCTTGAATGTTTTGCAAAAACTAATGTGTTCTCCCCAGAGAAACAACGTGAACTGATTTTTTCTATAAAGTTCTCAACCTGTAATTAGCAAAGAAGTGAGTCTGAGTGTGAGTAGACTGCTATATGCAGTGATAATCTAGTGAATAGAGGAAGTGTTAGTTTCCCATTGTTTCCCATTGGAATCACATTCATTGTCATTAAAAGGGTATCGTAGAATAAAAATCATTGTAATCAATATATTAATTTTGCTACCATATTATTCTCAGTCAAAATACATTATTTTTGAAATAGGTGTGAAGAAATCAATGAATGGTCCAGGTAAATTTTCTGAAAAGTCTGAATGCAAAGAGCATTGCCAGGCACATACAATATCTCACGTGTTCTAAGATAAAATATTTTTTTGTATTCTTTACTAAGTTACTCTATACTGTATATGGTTGCACTGAGCATGATGTTTTCTGGAAACTGAAGTTGAAAAAAGCTAATAACGAAATAAGTATATTCATTTGTAGATCAGAGACCCAATAAAACTATACCAAATGTAAATATATATTACAGCAACGCAGCTGCTTATGTAACACAAAACTTCTGTTATGTCTGCTATTCTACAGAACTGGGTGCAGCCCTGCTATGAGCCACCACGAAGCTGAACGTAAATCGACCGAATACCAATTTCCAGGCTTGCAGTCACCCAGATCCATAGATCAACCACCACAGCTCGGCACAAGCCATCAGGCTCCCAGTTGGAGAGGTGGGGCAGTATGTGTGGTCAAACTTCATCTTATTCTCAGAGGAAAAAGCTAGCCCACAGAAAACCTCAGCTGCAATCTTAATGACTGTTCACTTACTGGTAAAAAAAATGGTCACAAAACTAAAAAACATACAGTATGTGTGTAAAATCCTGTTGCTTTTGCTTCTACTGTAGCTCTGGTAGGTATCACATTTTACCATGAATGCTCAGTTTCAGCATCAGCCCACCTCAACAGGGCACACTGCATGTTAAATCAAGCCATTTTGTGTTTGAATTTAAGAGTGACTCTTGTAATAGCTATTTTAATGACATAAATGTAGCAGAGGAAATATGAAAACGCAGACAGTTTAATTTTTACCATGAAAATAGCACTTAAACAGATTTAGAAATTAAATGTGCCTATTTATTTTTAAGTATAAAATGCCTCTTTTTCCCAAGGGATATATCATAATAAAGGTAATTTTTAAATACTGTATATACTGTATATATATATATATATATATATATATATATATAAATATTTTGT
>JAODUH010000727.1:0-35295 GCA_027564835.1 Typhlichthys subterraneus
ACACACACACACACACACACACACACACACACACACACACACACACACACACACACACACACACACACACACACGCAAGCGAGCTGATTTACGTTTATTTTTATAAACAACCTACACATTCCTTCATATCCTCACAAAATGTGAGTATTTTGCAAGTTATTAGCATTTTTTTTGTTTTTAAAGCTTGGGAATGCTGTTCTTTATGGCACAAATATTAAGGTCAGTGGTCAGACTGGGCTAGAAAGTCTGCTATTGCAAGCTACTTGTAAACTAATACAACTTTATTCAAATTTAACAAATATATCCTCTTGTTTTGTTAGCTTATGCTCTCTGTGCGCATTAAACAGATACTTTGGAACTTCTACACATCCCTGGCTCCATAAATAGGAACAAAGTGGCGACACAGCTCACATAAACAATGCCGTAGTACTACGCTTTGCTTCACAATTTGTTTCAATGTGTGGGGCGACGCTGCAGAGCAATATTGTTTTAATTTAGCAAGCGTTCTCGAGAATGCCTAACCCTGCCTTTACTGTGTTATTATACATAATACAGGATTCTATAATTACACACGTGACACTTGGCTGAGCCAGCCCAGTCCACAGCTGAGATACATGGTCCATACCTGGTCCTCTCTTGTCCCAGCCACACACCATGGTGCCCATACTGAGACCCATGCCTTTGTACTGGTACACCATGTTGGCCAGGAGCTTGGAGGCTGCCGCCACCGAGATGCGCTCCTTGTTGCGAAGCTCGTAGATGCGACACTGGCGGGCCAACAGGCGCTCCCAGAAGCTACAGTCTGCGGCTCCTCCGGCCATAGTGCCCAGCAGGTACGGGTTGATTTCGATCACTTTCTTCACCGTCTGAGAGGCGATGTAGGAGCCTGCCGTTGCCCTGGAGTCCACAGCCACGATGACGCCATGCTGGAACTAAAACGGCAAAACAAAAAGGGAAATTGGTATACGGCAAATATACGGAAATATCCGTATTACTTCATTATCATTGTTGGGCAGTATATAGTAGTATAACTAATTACTTTTTCCAAAACTATAATAATATTATATAAGATTAATAATGACTAATTAAGTAATGCTGTAATGCTGCATTAATGATAAAATCTGGTCCTTTATACTTAGGGTAGACTAATTGAACCTACATGTTCAATAACATGGTTTGAGAGGGTGCAATGTTTTCACTTTGGCTGATTATTAGAACATTAACTAACCATAGGAGTCAAACAGGATTCAATTCTAAAATGAGCCGACTACACAGGTTGTTGTTTTTTATAAGGAGCGAGGCAGGGTAGTGATTGTGAAAGTAATGTAACTACTAATGTAACTAATTACTTTTAATACACAGCGATAAGTAATCATTACTTTTTGAAGGAGTAATAATTAACGTATTTCAATTATTGAGTAACTTGCCCAACACTGTTCATAATAATAGTAAGATGAGAATTTTGTCAGACATACAATATTAATGCACAATGACGACTTCAAATTTGACGTGTGTCGTTTTCTGGGGAAATTAGCTTTATGGAGATATATAAATAAATAAACATATGAACTAGGTTGCGTAACTGTAGAATTTGGGTATATCGAAGCTAAAATAAATCGATCCAAATACACTTTGTGTAGTCATGGAAGTTGCCTACTGGACAAGAACGGCTGTGCCACACTACCGTATGTACGGTACCGTAGCTCTCGCCTCTTATTTCTTATGTCGCAATTCAAATATGTCCATCTCAAAGATATCTTTAGTTTAACTTAGTAAATGCACAACTCTATATAAGCTTAAGTAGAGTTAACATATATAAAGGCCGTCCAGTTACCTACAGATACCTAATGTACTCGTTTGTTCAAGCCTGCTTACTTTGAATGCTAAGGTGGTGGTGCCGTGGAGAAACTCTATTTTCCTCTCTGGCCCATCGTCATCCGCGGGACTACACGATGTTTTCACTGCAAAGGTAAGACTGTCTCCAGTTGCATCCGACAAATCTTGGTCTGATGGTCCATTTCCAAAGGCGAAAGGTTTAAAATTGCCAAATGAAAAATCCGCACACTCACTGTGTAACACATTAGCCAGCGCCATCTTTGAAACTGTTTATTATATGAGCAACTTCCGTCGCTCATTTACTCAAATCCGTCGAGTCATTATGTAACATTGAACAGCGCCCTCTATGGTACTGGTGGACTAGATTTTGACTTATTACAGTAAAAGCTTATAATATTATTTAACCCTCGCGCTGTCCTATGGGTCAAAATGACCCGGTGCACTTGCCAGTAGTGGGCAGTAACCACAACACGGACATATGATATTCCGCGGTTTGCTCCCTCTGCTGCTAGTCTGCTGAAATGCCTTAGGACAGCGCGAGGGTTAACATAGTGAAAGTCAAACACACTTTAAATCTCCTTATATATACACGTTTAAATGTCTTTATTTTATTTGAATCATCCCACACATTAACATTAAAATTTAACCTAAAATAAATAGATAGATAGATAGATAGATAGATAGATAGATAGATAGATCGTAGAAGATCGTAGAGCCTACTGTCTTCTTCTAAGAAGAAGATGTTGGTAACATCCCTCTTTTTCTCTCCCGCATTAATTCTGCTATCCTCTCCTTCTCCTTGTAATATTCCTCTCTAAGGTTCTCCCTTTCTCTGCGTGTCCATCCCTGGGCTGTGACGTGGAAGAGGTCAACATTGTTTCCCGAGTACGCGTCCCTGTGTGTGGCTCTGAACACGGCCTCCCGGGCCAGCGAGACGGCCTCGTCTCTGCTCAGCTCCCACTTTACACTTCCATCCAGCACCGCATAGGCGTAAGGGGAACCTGAGCCCACAGAGAAGATGTCTCCCTGCAGCCGCATGCCGTCACTGCACACATAGACCAGCTTGGGGCCACCACTGCAACGCCGTGCGGAGGTGCAGCTGTCCGCCAATGACACTCCCTGGTCTGTGACAGCTGCGCTGCTGGAGCCACCTTCCTCTGTAGATGTTGCTGTAGAAGGCGTGTTTCTAGTATTAGTGGAGTCCGAGCTGTCCTTGTCCCAACCACACAGTGTCAGGGCCACGCACACGTCCGTGCCTTTGAAGGGATGCAGCATGAGCGACAACATCTTGGCCGTGCCGCTTATGGACAGGCAGCGCTTGTGGCGCAACTGGTAGAGACGAATCTCCCGTGCCAAGATTCGCTCCCAGAGCATGCAGTCTGCGCCGCTGCCCGAGGACGTGACTACTAAGTGGGAGTGCACAGGTGTAATCTTTTGGACAGATGGGCAGGCAACAAGCCCGCCAGCGCTGGCACGTGAGTCTGCAGCTGCGATGACACCACCTTTGAAGATGAAACCAAGTGTCGTGGTACCGTGGGATAGAGGGAAGGGTCTTTTGACCGTCCTCGGCGATGGGACGAGGAGTGGGGATCTGGCCATAGTTGGTATGGAAAAGTGTAACGGGATCCCACTATTTAACTGAGATGCTTTTGACATGCTTTGTCCAAGGTTGTGTCGGTCAGGCATGTTAGGGTTTAAGGCAGCGTCTTCTAAAGGCCTATACAGTCCTGCAGGTGTGAAGATGTGTGTGTCCTTGAAACTGCAAATATCTTCTAATGCCATAGTAGTGCCAGTGATGAATTCCTCAGATCATAATGCAAATTGTCCCCCCAAGTTATAGACAAAAAATAACTATCCAGGTATGGCTATGTAGAAAGCACATAATAGCCTAGGAAAATGTGTTAATCCCATAACGTCTTTTCTGGCAATGCCATATGGTCTCAACGTGCAATCTTACTGAATGATGCAAACTATTGCAATCCTTTTATAGCATTAGGCTATCTCTCTCTCTCTCTCTCACTCTCTCTCTCTCTCTCTCTCACACACACACACACACACACACACACACGCACGCACACTGAAGCGCCCTCGCCCACACACACACGCACACGAGAATTTAAGCGATATGTGATAGTACCGGCAAATCCTGATTTGAAAATGATAGCAAGAGAAGCCACTCTAAACATTCGTTCTGCTGAATAATATATTTGTATGAAACAACAATAGCCTACAAACTAACCAAAAAAAAAAACGATTTTGAATATGAAATAAAAAATTATAACAATGGATGACGATTGATAATATAGGCTTTGCTTTTTAAGCGTGATCGGTCGAAAAAGCTTATATTAATGTTTAGCCTATAGCCTAAATGCCTAAACGGATGAACGCAATAAACAGTGGTGTACAATAGAATACAATATTTCTTGTCTTGTTCACTCTTTCATGTTCTATGAGCTATGGCTGTGTGCGTCTGTGTGTGAAAAACCCGGCGGCTACAGGTGCAAGTATCGTGATAACTGACATAATGCAACTGGATAACACAGGAAGTCATTGCGGCTCTACAGCAACTGGATAACCAATAGAAAATAACGTCTCCGAAAAACCAAAATGGCGTCTATTTCCACTACACTAAACGAGATTGTCCCGAACTTGATTCACTCTGCAAAATCATGGCGTCCGGCAGTACAGGGAGCAGAGTGTCTTGCGGGAGAGACTTGAATTGTGTGCCGGAGGTGGCCGATACTTTAGCTGCGGTCGCTAAACTTGGGTGAGAACTACGCTTAAATATGCACCTTGTTTTTGACTATAGATGATCTCAGAACAAAACAGTATTATCTAGCATTGTATTTTTATACACGTGATGCTTGCTAGGTTAGCTGGGTGATTGCACGTGCAAAATCACAATGATGCTGCTTGAGATATTTATTTGCGCTTATTTTTGCGTTTGTGTTGTATCCTCACACTTCTGCTCGCTAGTTAGTTGTGACCACTTAGATTCGTCAGTTGACACCGTCTGTGTAATCTCAATACCGGTGAAAATACCAATTAAGTCGTTGTTGTCTTTTCTTTCAGGTTTGACTTCCTCTGCATGCCCCTGTTCCACCCGAGGTTCAGAAGAGAATTTGAGTTAGACCCGGCGAAAGCTCGGCCTGGAGCACAGACCCGTTCAGACCTGCTGCTGTGTGGAAGAGGTTGGTGCCAGTCCTGAAACTTTTTTGACAAATTGTCCTTGCAAGCAATGCATCTCAATAGTAGGCTACTGGAGAAGTTTAGACATTCCGTGTGTTATTGTTACCTGTTGATGAAGACGAGGCTAGTATACAAAAGGGATGGATGCGGACTTATTGCCTTTATAAACGTCTTATCTATTTATCTGTGTTCCCTAGATTGGAATACTCTTATTGTTGGAAAACTTTCTCCATGGATCGAAGCAGACTCAGAGATCGAGACCGAACGCAAGAATTCAGAGGCTGTAAGATGGACATTGTGCTCTTGACATTTATAGCATCCTTTTATTCCTGTTTTAAGTAATTCAAGGAAATAGTTCTGTGTTCTTACAATAGCTGGTCTAATTTTATCCATCTCATCTGTTCCAGGCCCTGGTGCAGGAGCTGAATTTCTCTGCCTATCTGGGTCTGCCTGCTTTCATGATGTCATTGAAAGGCCCACATAATGCCAACCTAGCCCGTATACTTCTCAATCACATCCAGATCGGACACCACACCTCTAATGTAAGAGCTTTAAAACAAAATTCCGGCACACTTTTGCATTAATTGATTAATTAAACATTTCTGTGTTGTTAACATTTTACGCAGCTCAGGTTTTCAAAATCGAGTCAATACTGAATCGTTGTTGCTGCATGTGTTTTGACCAGTTCTGGGTTAGCGTGCCACTGATAGCCTCAGAAGACATGTGTGAAGAACTGGTAGAGAATGAGCCAAAAAAGTGTACGCAAGATGACGCAGGAGTTGATGAGAAGACGTGGATCTGGTCAGTCTATGAAACTCATGTGCAGGTAGAATGTTTCCTGTACATTTAATAGTTTTGCTTTTGTATCATGTTTGGACTCTTCTTCTCTCATTTTAGGTGGCATTCGTTCAGGACGTTGTGTGATTACAACAAGCGGATTTGTCTTGGTAAGAGAGGCCCTGCAGTGCCAAAGCATTCAGGAACTGTTGAAGCACTTTAGGCACAAAAACTTATATTTGCATTTTTCTTTTGTATTCCGCAAGCTATTGAAATTGGCGCGGACATGCCATCAGACACTGTGATTGACAAGTGGCTTGGTGAGCCAATCAAAGCAGCCATTTTGCCAACCAGCATCTTTTTAACCAATAAGAAGGGCTTCCCTGTCCTCTCAAAGGTGCATCAGAGAATCATCTTCCGGCTTTTCAAGGTAATTCATATGAATCTGTAACCCATAATGTTTAGCAACATTTTTAAAGGATAACATTTTAATGTAATCTTAATCTATTTCTTTGTATTCCCTAATTTGTTTTAATTGTCTCCTCCTCCAGCTTGAAGCACAGTTCATCTTCACAGGCACCAGTCGCCATAGTGAGAAGGACTTTCGCTCATATTTGCAGTACTTGGAATACCTCAACCAGAACCGCCCCACTCCAAATGCCTACGAGCTTTTTGCCAAGGGATATGAAGATTACCTGCAGTCCCCTCTCCAGGTGTGTGTGTTTTATTAAAGGTATAGTCAGTTATTGCAAGCCTATTGTAAGATAGCAGACTTGTCAAATTCACCAAATATCTCCACGCATTTTGCTATCTTGTTGTTCTGTGTTCTACACAGCCCTGACTCCGTAAACAAGAACATAAACAAAGTGGCGAACACCACTCACAAAAACAAAGCCAATTTGCTTTACAATGCGTTTCGATGTGTGGGGCAGTGCTGTGGAGGGATATTGTTTTTATTTGTCTTAGCAAGCGTAGCAAATTAGCAAGCATTCTCGAGAATAACTGACCCTGCCTTTACGTGAGTGTACTAATTTGTTTATTACAAAGGACCAATAATAACTAATAAGACTGACCTGTCTTGTATTTATTTAGCCCCTCATGGACAACTTGGAGTCTCAGACGTATGAAGTTTTTGAGAAAGACCCCATCAAATACTCACAGTACCAACAGGTAAGGAAATTCAAATAATTACAGTTAATTGTTAACTTTTTAAATGTATGTATAATGTTACAATCACTCATCAGATTAAACTGTTTAGCAAACACAAATTATAGGCCTTTTATTTGACCAGTTTATAATTGACACTTTAACTGATATGATAATAGCATGCCCTACCAGAAGAAAACATACATTGTAGAACAAAACATCAAAAAATTACTTTGCGTGTGATTGGACGAACCTGTGAACCAGTAGTCTGTTATCCATTCTTGCAGTAGAAAAGTCTGGAGAAAAGTGAAAACCTATTTTCCATTGAGAAAAGCCTTTGCTCTTCTCATAAAACTCAAGTTGTTTCATGTCGCCTACGTCACACCTAAACCATGCCCGTAGCTAACATGCTGATGATGATTGGCAACACACTAGGTCTAACGGCCTGAAACACAACGATTTTCTCAAACTGAAGCTCGCGAGATCAGGATGATCTTGTTCTGTGGTATTGAAGGGAGCAGTTTTTGTTCTGATTTGAGTTCTTTTTTTTTTTTTTTTTGTGTGTGTATTTGTTTTTTTTTTTTTTTTATGTCTTGGACCGATTTGTACTTGTCCACAGGCTGTGTACAAGTGTCTACTAGACAGGGTTTCAGAAGAACAGAAGGACACAAATGTTCAGTGAGTAGGTCTTCTTTGTCTCTGAACACGCTTCTTATGTACTGTTACAAAATCAACTCAACAGGGGGACTTAACCTTTTAGGTGCATCTTTTGAGGGAGAAGAATAATAATAGCATCCAAAGCGATGTCTCTGTCATGCCTTAAGTATCGAGATTATTCCGTACTAAGGTATTTTAGATTCGTTGCAAAAACACAACTAAATGGTACAAAAGAGCAAATCAGCGTAGCCCAATTATGCTAGTATTGCTGGTATGTTTCCTGAAAAGGTAGTCAGTCATTGTACGTCTTTTTCAGCAAATATCGCACAGTCCGCTAGCTGCCTGTGCTGTGTGCACTCTGAAAAGATAATCTGGTGTTTCTACACAGCCCTGGCTCTGTTAATGGGAACACAAAGTGGCGCAGGCAGCACCACACAACAATATCTTACCCCTGGCAATGTGTTTCCAATGTGTCGGGCGGCGCTTCTCGGGGAATATGCTATTGCGCCAAAGGGAGATGTGTTTTTGTTTTCATTGTTCAAATATGTACCTATTTTATATGGAGCTAGTTGTGCTTATTGTGTAGTTAATTGAGTTAGTATACTAGATCTGTACAGCAGGGCTGACACATAAAGAGTAATTTCCCTGCCACAGGGTGCTGATGGTACTGGGAGCAGGAAGGGGTCCACTGGTCAATGCGTCTCTGTGTGCCGCCCGCCAGGCCGACAGGAAGCTGAAGGTCTATGCTGTGGAGAAGAACCCCAATGCTGTAGTCACGTGAGCAGAGTGTTGGACTGAAGTCGCACCGTTGCTAGCTCTTTTTCATGGAAGATGTGACTCTGCACTGAAATTATGTTGCAAATTGATTCAAGTGTAACTGCAGCCTAAAATGTTGTAACTTATTTTAGCTGTAAACTAAATAAGACCGCACTTTATACACAAATGCTGCCGGTGTTAATGATAAATTCCTGTTTTTATCAAATCTGGATTTTACAGTCTGACAATGGTTCTACACACACCTGTTAAAACTCAGCCTGGACTTGACAGATTTTCAAAAGCACTCCTCGTGTGTCATCAAATGTTAATGTGTGCCCCCCTTCCTTTTCCCATAACAACCGCAACAACCGTTTCAGCTGCTTTTCAGTCTACATGAAAAATTCGCAGGCCAGCGCTTTAGATCAAAAAAAGAAGTTGCGTCTGAACGCGGCTTTCCTCTTTAAATGAAACGATGTGTGTCTTAACGCCGCTGGAGCTGAACTGACCGGAGCGTCCCTTCTCCCCGCAGGTTGGAGAACTGGCGCTTTGAGGAGTGGGGGGATCAGGTGACGGTGGTGTCGTGTGACATGCGGGAGTGGACGGCACCTGAGAAGGCAGACATCATCGTCAGCGAGCTGCTCGGGTCGTTCGGCGACAACGAACTTTCCCCGGAGTGCCTGGACGGAGCGCAGCACTTTCTCAAAGGTTCATTCCAGCCAGTTATATAGCGCGTTAACGCTCACTCATTAGTCTGAATTGTCCACAGCTAATGTATAGATAGCATACCACAGGCTCCTGGTGAGAGTTAAGCTTGTGTAACTGTGGCCAGCCAGTAACGCTATCTAGTAAGTGGCGTAAATCTCACTTTCCAACACCTCAAGGACCTTTTTAACGGCGCTCACTAGAGCCCATTGGGTTTTAGCGTGTCTTGGAGAGCGTCCGTACTTTGTGTAGGAGAACGGGGTTTGCGTCCCGGGTGGGGCCGACTCCTCCGACACACTCGTGCATCTGCACTTTTGACAAAGATATATTAAATGAATCGGGTTATGCGCCGATACCTTTCATGCTTATTTGAGTCTCATGGTTGACTCCAAATGAGCTTTACTCCCCCCAACACACACACACACGCACACACACACTGATCTCTGACTCCCCTCCCTCTTCCAGATGATGGCGTGAGCATCCCATGTTCCTACACGTCCTTCCTGGCGCCCATCTCCTCTTCCAAGCTGTACAACGAGGTGCGGGGGTGTCGCGAGCGCGACAAGGACCCCGAGTGCCACTTCGAGACGCCCTACGTCGTCCGCCTGCACAACTTCCACCAGCTGGCCGAGCCCAAGGCCTGCTTCACCTTCATACACCCCACCGCAGGTGAGTGGACCGCCTTCTTGTGGGGTGTTCTGACATTCTGTCCTACCTCGTCATACCGTGCATGCGTGTGGGTCTGCGGCTTACTTATTCAGTTGTTTAGATATGGCCATTGCACCTTAGCTGTGCTATATACTTGCATATAATGGCTAGCAAAATTCTATCAACCATGCTTGCTACTAGCAAAACAGCATTCTTTCGGTAAAGCAGCAGACTTCTTCAGTGTAAGCCTTAATAATGTCATATTATAACCAACAAATGCCTCATTTTTCACAAATAAACCTGTCTTAAAGATGGCTTTAGCTGATTTAAATATAAATTATCATAGGTACACAATTGCATTTGACTTCATGTCAAATGCAAGGTGATGTAGTCTACGTGACGGGTGCAGTCTGCGCAGCTATCGGCCACTAACGGAGCACGGTTCTGCCTATAACGATAGATTGTAAAATGCCTTATCGGCGCCGATAAACCGGCTAACGCGCAATCATACACTGATGCTGTCAGCCATGCAGTTCGCCATCCCACCACCGGGAGCAGTTAGGGTTATGCCGATTTCACACTACACAACCTTCACAGTAGTCCGATCGCTGTGCAGCACACGCAACTATCTCTCTTTTGTAATAGTGTCTTGAAGTTGTTGTTGCACACTACATGAGTGATCGACAACAGGTTGTCACACATTTTAAGATAGATATTTCACGTGTCTGTCAAAGAGCTTGTGTGAGGAATTGTCTCACAAAGCTAGAATCTCTCTACGCACTGTGCCACTGCTTCCAGAGACTTGCGTCTCTGAAACACCCGTCCCCCTACGGCCGGGTAATTCGATGGACCTTGACTTTCATATTGAATGGTCTGAAATGCTCTCCCTCTTTCAGACATGAACAACAACCGCTACCAGTCGCTGAGGTTCTCTGTGGACTCCAACTCGGTGCTCCATGGCTTCGCTGGCTACTTTGAGACAACACTCTACAAAGACATCATGCTCAGTAAGGACATTTGTACCCTCAGCTAAGCGCCTGACACATAGTGCAGACATTCTCACAAGGGGCCTATCAGGAAGTGGGGTACTAGATTTTCATTGGTTCATAGCACTCGCAGGTCTAAATGAGTAATTCCGCTCCGACGATAGTGCAGTAATTAACTTCAGGCATTCAGTTCTTTTTACAATACTTTATACAATACTTCTTTAACATGTGTGTATAAAACATGCAAACAAACTTGCCATTTAGTTTGTAAGTGTAGATTTCGTCGACGAGTTGCGTGTTAATCAAAACACCTCTCCTTTCTCAAATAGGCGGGTCTTGAAGACAATACCGCGTCCCAGAATGTATGAGCAAAGGCTGGCTCTGTGAGACTTGACACATTGGAAGTTCTGAGAGATGGGATGGAAATGTGTGCAGTCATGTCTATAGTCGTGTGTGTGTTTGTGTTGCAGGCATCAAGCCTGACACACACTCTCCAGGAATGTTCTCCTGGTTCCCAATTCTCTTCCCACTCAAAGTAAGTACTGTGTTGTATGCATGAACTGACCTTTCTTGTCAGCAGCAGCGTACGTGAAGGCACTGCACCTCATCATTTCCCCTTGTCCCCACACCGACAGCAACCCATCCCCCTGTCCCGGAACGATGATGTCATGGTGCGATTCTGGCGCTGCAACAATGGGAAGAAGGTGTGGTACGAGTGGGCCGTGACAGAGCCGTCCTGCTCGGCCATACACAATCCGGCAGGGCGCTCGTACATCATTGGCCTGTGAGGCCGCCCAGCACGCAACCGTCCCCGCGTTTCGCCAACAGGCACTCGACGCCAACCGACGTGAATGTAGCCCAGTTCTCCATCACGTTGTGAAGTTAAAAATAAACATAAAAAAGGACTTTGTTTGTCGTGAGGCTATACGCCAACTGGCTGTGAGAACCGCCAGACTGGGTCCATTTGAGTTGCTGGTGTTCTCTGTTCTGGGGTAAACCAGCATCACAGTCTGGTTGATTTCTCTAAGAGTTGGTTTCCGGAATAAGGCATGGGCTGTCATGTATTACTTTGTTTTGTTTTGTTTGGTTTTTAGAAATGTTGTCTAACCTTTAATGAGATAAGAGCCGATTAAATCAGGGTTATACACCTCACTATATATGGTTTGCAAAGCATCATACAGGCAACGCAAGCAATTTAGGTCACTGAATGTGACTAAATTGTATACATTATTAAATGATGTTATCCATCTCTATGGCGGACAATAAATGCTTAGCCCTATTGCTGGCTACGCCCATAGGTTGCACTGCCTGTATGATGTGACAAGTATATCTATTGGTTCACAGTATAGCAAAACCTCTCCCTTGCTGAGCAGATATTCCATAGCATACTGATAAAATGTAGTTCTTCCAACACAGCTAGGGTAGAAGAATGTTAAGCTGTTCACATTAACAATCACATTCACATTTATAATTTGTTATTTGCATTTATTTGTTATTTTTTACTGTCAATAAATTCAGTTCACTCATTGGGACTTCATTCACTGTTTTTTGAGTTGTCTACATGACCACAGTGAAATATGTTCTGAAAATGTGTCCAGTAGGTGTCACTACTGTAACTTACATGTATAGTAGATTCTGTGGGAGCCTACAGTGAAACTGTGAAGGGCAGGTACTTAAAAACAAAACGCTTGTCAGTTGATTGGATGAACCATGGTAGTTTTCGCTGTTGCACACCTAAACCACACCAGTAGAGCTATAAACACGACGCTGATTTGTAGCTTGGTTCCCAGTCAGGATCAGGAATAATCATCCTGTTCAGTGAAACTTTGTGTAGAATGATTGCATCTGCTAATCATGTTAAGTTTAGTCTATACATTCTTCTGTCCTAGGACTAGGTCACATGCTTCCTAATCTGACCCTGTGCATAAATTCTACTGTAGCCTGCTGGAGATCCAAACCAATCTAGTAATCTAGTTCAATATTTGCATAATAAAAAAATTAAATTTTGTTTGTTGTTGCTCACCAAGATAATTCAGATACCCACATGGATTGGAGCTAATGCCGCCCATCCAACATTGTGACAGTGATATCTGCTCTTTAAATGCAACATGTCTGCATCTGCCCGTGTCTGTGTATGACATACAAGTTGAAATTGAAAAACACTGACTTTATGACTCTAACAAATGTAAGGTACATTATGTAGTATTAGCCCTATATACACAACCCAAAGCTATAATTTATGTAAATATGAAGTAGCCTATGGCATTTTATGGAACATCGAGTAAGTTAACATGCATGTCAAGGGGTCAGCGTAATATTTGAAATAAGTCACAAATGTTCGATTGCATCATTAAGAGCTATTCACGTAAAGTCTATTGCTATTAGTAGATGTTTCTCAGCGGGCGCTCCACTGATCCTGCCTGTATGAACGACGTCCAGCGGCCGTCTGGTCACGTAAAAGAGGGAGGGGCTTGATTAATTCTTTAGCATGCTGATTTATTGTAGAACAAGCTATTGTATGAGTATATGCTTGCAGTGGGACTTGGGGCGAATGGGACGGACTGGGATATTGAGACGGGACTTTTTTATCTTGCTCGTCGGTGGGAATTAAGCCAGCAGGTGTATCGCTCAAAAAAATTAAATCTGTCACGTAATTGTACGTTTTTAATAATTATATTTAAAGCCAATGCAAGTGACTAGGTGAGTTCAATATTGGTGACCTTGAATAGTCTATAGCCCATTTCAAGAACACGTTTTGCAAACTATTAGTCGAACAAGTGTGAAACAAGTAGTTAAAAGATAAGTTAAAATACAAAAACCATTTTGTAATGATGTTAATTTTGAAAATGTTGGAATCATTTAAATTTTATATTTGGTAGTCTACATTTCAGATCCAAAATCTCGCTCTACGTGAATCTACCGGTAAGCGACAGCCAGTCCAGGGCATATGCAACTCTATAAATTATTTATGGTGAAACGTGGTTTATACATATACGGTATCACAAGAGAGAATACTGTTAAGGCCCTCCGAAAAAGCCTCTTATGGATAATGTGATAATTTTGAACTGGTGACCCATATGTTTTTGCATGGTTTATATCAACAGCGGTCGTGTATTGTAGACAGAGCCGTTACACCTGTCCTCCGCTACCGGCAGAGGAGGAAGCTGATGAGTCATAGGCCTTCAAGATGACCGACGGTCCTAGGAAGCGTGCAAGCATCTCTAGTGCAGACATCCTGCCAGACAATGGGGGCACTCACAACGACCATGGAAATGATGCTGGAACCACCGGAGTATCTTTGAAAAAAGAAATTGGCCTTGTCAGCGCCTGTGGAATTATAATAGGTAATAATTCATGTTTTCATTTTAATTGTGGCATTGGCATTCCAATTCATAGTATTAGTATTCCTTAGTATGTATCAGTAATGTCATCACTACTTTTTCAGAGCACATTCTCATTGGTCACTTTAACAGGTTTGGTGATGTTGTGTTGCCGCCCACACGGTCTACCCATACAGTCCCCCTCTCTACATTGAGCATATTTTAAAATGTGATCCCACTAATGCATTCCTGCACTTTCCATTAGATTGCCCAGTGCTGAGGCTGCAATATTTACATTAAAGTCTAGGGATAGAATCCCATTACCTCATATGTGGTGGAAATCCTTTAAACTATTATAGTTTAAAATATTATAAAATATTATAGTCCAAGATATACCATCATAGCTGCCATTTAGAAACACACCAGTCATCACCTCAGTCCATTTGTAAATAAAGGTTACTTACAGTAGATTTGGGTCACTTTCTGTAATATTCAGCCTGCACCACCTGTGTTTCGCTGACTAAGGAGTGGTTTATTTTCCCATTACCTTACATAAATATGCCATGTCTGCAGTGCAGATACATGACACAGCGTTCATCTTTGTGTTTCATTTCTATTGGCCCATTTGACGGTTAACATATCAATTACAGCATCTGTCGCGGTGTACAAAAATGTCTCAAGGATGTTTCTCAGTGTCTCAATAGTTTTGTTTTGTTTTCTCCCACAGGCAACATCATTGGATCTGGGATCTTTGTGAGTCCCAAGGGGGTCCTGGAGAATTCTAGCTCTGTGGGCCTGGCTCTTTTTGTGTGGGTCATTACGGGCATCATCACCGCCATTGGCGCTCTCTGCTACGCAGAGCTGGGTGTCACCATCCCCAAGTCTGGCGGAGACTACACCTATGTCAAGGACATCTTCGGAGGACTCGCTGGGTGAGGAGTAGTGGGGTTTTTTGAGATTGCAGAGAGTGTGAAACAGTTTAATTAAACTGTTAATCAGAGCCGTGACTATTATCAGCGTTTTCCTCTGGGACTCGAGAGGGTGAGGAAATAAACAGGCCAGTTTGTGCAAAGGCACATCCAAATCAATGCTAGATCAACGAAAGTGTGACACAGATTTGTCATGCTCCTTTAGGGTGCTTAAGTGTTATCCCATCTTTATTTAGAGCTAAGTCACGGCCCCCGACATGGTGAAGCTGCACAAAGTCTCGAAGGAAAGCCCACTTTGTACACTTTGTAGACCTTGTTCATATACGCTAGTTTCTCTCTACAGCCACAAATAACAATTGATTGTAGTGCATTTGTTTCCTCTGAGCTGTGTCATTGACCTAGTTTACCGTATCCCTCTCTGGATTTCTTTCAACCGGGCACATTATGCACTAATGGACAAATTCTTATGCAGTTAATGGGTAATCACATTTGATAAATACTGCTGTTCCTTTGTGTTTTTCCCACTGCATTTTGTGTGTGTGTGTGTGTTTGTGTGTGTGTGTGTGTGTGCGCGTGTGTGTCTGTGTGTGAATCTGTGCACTATCTGTGCAGTAGTTATTGAGCCTCTGTTGTTCTTGGGTCCCAGGTTTCTCCGTCTGTGGATCGCAGTGTTGGTGATCTACCCCACCAACCAGGCTGTGATCGCCCTCACCTTCTCCAACTACATTCTACAGCCCCTCTTCCCCACCTGTATTCCTCCAGAGGACTCCCTTCGCCTGTTAGCGGCCGTCTGCCTGCGTCAGTAAACAAAACCTAGAACAGCTTTTTTTTCCTTGTTTTGACTTGAATTTCGTAGAAGTCACACCTTTTCCCAGTTGAAGACCTTATTGTGACTACATGACGTGGTGTGAAATGCAGTTTATTGTGCTGTTGAGTCACATGTTTTGCAAAAGGGCATTTCTGAGTCTTTCTCTTGTAGCAATGACTGAAGCGAAGTGATCATTCAAGGACTAGAATGTAATGGCCTACTATACTAACCAATGCATTTATCAATTATTTAAATTATATATTTTTTCCTCTTCTATACATATTTAAAAAAAACAGGGCTGTTTATAGTTTGACTAAAATGACAAGGTAATTTTTCTCTCATTACTATTAGCGATTTTGCACACATTCCATATAATTTGATGAGCAAATGTACCTGCTATCATATCTTACTGCTATTTTATTATCTTGTTCAAGATAATAAAATAGCAGTTATCGAACCTTTTTATTTTTAAGAATTATAAGCACAGTTAACAATACAATAACATAAATATGCAATTATATTATTTAAAGACATTGCACATTGTAAAGGCAATTCAAAAACTCACTTAATACAGCAATACAATAATTTTTCGTACGTACGTACCTACGAATTGATACAATACATACAATGAAAGACTCTTGAAAATAAAAAGTTTAATCTCAAGCGCCTTTCCTGGTAAAATAAAGGTTTAATAAAAAAATACAAATTATCATTCTCCATCACAGGCCAATTTATGAATCTCATGTTATATTGTTAATATAAATAGCCAACTACTATCTAGTGTGTAATTTATGTACCGGTAGTTATGTTTCATGTTATTTCATGTTGCACCGTGGTCCATGATGAACCACATTTTGTTCAGTTGTATGCAAGGAGTTACATACCAATGAATGACCATAACGTTGATCTAATCTGTTTTCTTGCACTCAGTCGTGTTGACATGGGTGAACTGCTACAGCGTGCGCTGGGCCACGCGAGTGCAGGACGTGTTTACGACCGGCAAGCTTCTAGCCTTGACCCTCATCATCGTCATGGGCTTTGTCCAGGTCATCAAAGGTATTGATTCAGTGTCTGTTTTGTCCCTTAATGTCAGTGTGTCTTGCCTGGCGCAGTCTTGTCCGTCTCTTACTAATGACTTTGTTGAGCCCTCTTTCTCTGATGACCACTCACTATCAATGTGATGATTGGCTATTGCATTCACCTACACGGTGCAAGATCCAGTAATCACAAGATTTCACTGGGAATCCACGGTACAGTGTCCTCGCATCTATCACAGAATTTCCGTGATCCCAACCTGAAAGAGCTTCATCCCACTCATAATCCTCCAACACTCTCCGAGCACCCACACCGCTTAACCCAGCGAGCCAGGGCTTTACTGACTTAACCACGTGGTAATGCACAGGCTGGCGCTTCTCCACTGCTGCTACCAGCTCGACTCTACCATGTTGTATCCACTCTGTGACAAAATAGCGCAGGGCTAAATGTCTTACTGTTTTCTCTGTTCTCTAGAACACTGGTATCAAGTTATAAAGTTAGCCATTGTGCTTCTGCTTCTTCAGTTTGTGACCATTAGTTTACCAGATCTCAACTGGATGGGGAATATAACAGGTATTACAGATGATCAAAGCATGTCTGCAGTGGACAAAAGCATCAAGTAAATTATGCCCTCTGCTGTTTCTCTTGTAAATGTCAATGGGCGCAAAGATATTGATTTATTTATTGACCTCCCATAATAAATAAAGCTTAAAAGTATTCTCCGTCATTTGTGTCTGATCTTGCATATGAAAACAGCATTTATGTCAAAAACATTTCTGGCTGGAAATCGTTGCAAAACGTGAATTAGTCAGGGAGTTGGGGCTTGAAGCAGCCTTTAAATGGAATCGAGGAGTGTCCCTTTTTTACTCCTCAGGCCACTACTACTGGCTGGAGCCGGCGCATGCCTTTGAAACATTTCACGACTATGACGTCGGGCTGATAGCCCTGGCTTTTCTGCAAGGCTCATTTGCATACGGAGGCTGGAACTTCCTCAACTACGTCACGGAGGAGTTAGTCGACCCATACAGGTGACATACTGTATATTATTAATACCGTCTGCATCAAAAACATTTAAGTGTAAGTCACCATTATAAAATGGCCTATATTCTCCAGAAACCTGCCTCGTGCCATATTCATCTCCATTCCCTTGGTCACCTTCGTCTACGTGTTCGCCAACGTCGCGTACGTCACTGCTATGAGCCCGCAGGAGCTGATGGCCTCCAATGCTGTGGCAGTGGTGAGACTCGCCAACTGTCAACTCTTGCCAGAATGATTGTGTGATGTATGCATGTGGATCTCGCTTGCTGACCTGCATTTGAACTTGTGAGTTGATTGAATGAATCAGCTGAGTGTCATTCGGTCATCTGGGGGTTAACCTCATAGGAGGATTCTCCTGGCATGTATGAATGTGACTCCCAATGTGTAGCTGAAGCCCATGTAGCAACTACACGACACAAAAAGTCACTTTGTATTCAACGAAGCACGTTCTGTAGCTCGTAGATCAAACATGAAATTGGTGGAGTACTCTACTTGTGGAACAAAGGACAAGGACAATGTTTGGGGGGAAGGAGAGGACATTTGTGAAGGAGAGGACATCTGTATGATAAATAGCTTGCTGAGTGTATCGTCTTTGTTCAGTGGAATGATAGGTCAATTAGAAGTAAAACACTTTGCAATGGTTTTACTTAGACATATGTGGTTACTGTGGGCAGTTATTTAGGAAGACCGTATAGGCAGGTGGGCTACGTCAGTGCAACCACGTGATTGGTTAAATAGGTTAATGCTTGGCAGTTATAAAGCAGATTTGATTGGATTATGTTTTGTGTTTTGTTATTTGGATATTTGTCTCTGGCCTGGGGTCCGTGCAGTGCCATGTCTGTCTGTCTGACGTGTGTTGACTAATGGGCTGTTCTAAGTATGTTTTCAACAGACTCTCTATCTCCACACCTAACACTCTCTCTCTCCCAGACATTTGGGGAGAAGGTGCTAGGAGTCATGTCATGGATCATGCCCTTCTCTGTGGCACTCTCCACCTTCGGGGGAGTCAATGGCTCCCTCTTCACCTCCTCGCGGTCAGTTTGTGCCACCCCATCCCCAACAACCCATTTGCTTTGCTTTCTCCTCTCCACCTACACCATTTCTGGAGTGTTGTGCCATCTCATAACATCAGCCATTACCAGTTGGTATACATGGGAGATGAATATGTTGTTGGAAAATATAAGACAAGTGTTCCGTGTACTGTGTATATCCTGCTACAATTTTACATTTGAACAAGATCTTCTTCTTGTTCAAATTTTAAATTGTAACAAGAAGAGCAACACAGTGTTCTTGTGCAGTATGCAGGTCATGGAGCATTGTGCTGTACATAGAGTTCACTGAACTCTCCTGTGATTTAGTTCAATCGTAATTCATACTTTGGACATAAAGGCTCAACACAGCCGGTTTACTTCAATAAGGCAATATCACAGCTGAGTAGAAGTGCACATAAAAATTCCAAGCTACAGAATATTTAACTATTTGCGGAAAGCAATAACATTTGTCACAAGGGTGACAGTACAAACCACTCCAAAAGACCTCCCCATACATTCCTGATCTCTGTGCTTGGTGTAAATCTGCTTTCCTGCTCTGTTCCCATACCCCAAAGAAGTATTGAATTATCTATTGAACCCATGGTCTTTACTCACAGAGCCCATTGTAAGTCATCTCTCTTCAGGATGAATGGTCTTTATCTCCTTCTTTCTCTCAGGTTGTTCTTTGCCGGTGCCAGAGAAGGCCATCTTCCTCGTCTGCTGGCCATGATTCATGTAAATCGCTGCACCCCCATACCAGCGCTGCTTTTCACAGTGAGTCCCACCCTATTTGTACAGACTGGGTTGTTGACCTTTTGTTCCCCATGTCTTCTTCCCATATGTGAGGGGAAACTTAAGTTTGTACACGTTACTCAAGTAAGTTCTTCCTTTATAGGCCTTAATCACATTACAGTCTCAAAGGGCTTTACATGGAAGTCAAGTCAAGTCAGTTTATTTATAAAGCACATTTAAAAACAGCCAATGCTGACCAAAGTGCTGTACACATCAATGCAAGTAACAAATAAAACATTAAAACACAATACACAACAAACAAGGCAGTTTTAGCACAGTGTCCCAGAACTTACTCGAACGCTACAGAGTATAAGTGTGTCTTTAGAAGAGATTTAAATGTCTGTGGAATGTGTGGAAATGAGCTACGCCCCCATAACCTGCTCCTACCGCTCTGTCTCCCATCCTATTAAGTGCATCTCCACTCTGTTGATGCTGTGCACCAGTGACATGTACACGCTCATCAACTACGTGGGCTTCATCAACTACTTCTTCTACGGTGTCACTGTCGCCGGGCAGATTGTGCTACGGTACAAACAGCCTGACATGTATCGGCCTATCAAGGTGAGGGCAAGGTCGAACTAGCATTTACTTTGGAAATTAACGTTTTATTTTCTTGTGTTTTATGTTCACACGTGAAAATCCAGCCAAACTGAGGAGTGTCCTTTTCAGAACGGAAACGCCTACAGCTAGACCTCTGAAACACATGTTCAGCATAGCTGCCATGATGTTTGCCGTGAGTAACCTCTAGGGGGGGCCTCTCTTTCAGGTGAGCCTGTTCTGGCCTGTGGTCTACCTGCTGTTTTGGGCCTTCCTGCTAGTGTTCTCGCTCTACTCTGAGCCGGTGGTCTGCGGCGTTGGCCTGGCCATCATGATGACCGGTGTCCCCATCTACTACCTGGGGGTCTACTGGGAGAGCAAGCCGCAGTGCTTCCACACTTTCATGGGTGAGAGAAAGTTATTATTATTATTTTTTATTTTTCTCATTCGATCTCGGACGCTGAGCAGGGTACAGGCCCTGAGGACTTGTCAGCGGGCGTGGGGCCCAGCCAGTTAGCCTGACTCCGCCCAACTTTGCTCTCTGATAATGTTTTTCCGCTGAGATTATAGTCTGGAAGCCCTGTTAGCATTTTCACATCCACCCTGCTGGCGGTCCAATCCATGTGGGTTAGTGAGATGTCGTCAAAGTCGAGCGTGTTTTTAAAATGGCGGTAGAGCTAGATGAGGCGATCAAAACAGATGTCGCAATTCCGATGAATTCCAACGCTGTCCAATAGTTTCCAAATTAACCAGAGGTAGGAGGCAACTTCCCAATGGAGCATGGACTATATTAACAAAGTTAATATTGGGCCTTGTTACACCAGTTTACCAGTCACTAGCACTTACTGGGGAATTCCTTGTTTATGAGGAAGAATTGCAATGCCTAAGCGCCATCACAAGCAGGCTTCAGCGTAACTCGAGTAGACACATCTCCCCCCTTTAATCTTGTTCTAGTGCTGAGATGTTGACAGACCTGGACAAAAGAAGGAATGCCTCAAGGCTACATGCGTCTAACTGGTGTACTACATTGCCACAGCTGTGCCTCCAACTTAAAACACCTTGCAATACTAAATCTTGAGACTTTTTTTGCAACTTTATTACCGCGATAACTATAGTAGTTATATTGTAGTATGTAAACTCTCAATTATATAATACTTGATCTGCTTAATAATTAATGTTGATTAATACAAATTAGGTTCATGATATGGGGTTTATGTTTGATTGAATTGTTTGCCCCTAGTATTTCAAGTGTCATGTTTTGAGTGTTGACCGTGTCATTCAAGGAATTTATTAAAGAAAAATTAATCCCTCATGAATGATGGTTCTTGACCAAAGCTTTTTGTCTTCTTGCAGACAACATGACACATTTCTGTCAAAAGTTTTGTGTGGTGGTTTATCCAGCTATGGAGCAGAGCCCACAGACCCATAGACTGGAAGCTGAAGAGTTAATTTCGAGACAGACTGTTTTTACATCTACTTGAGATACATTGAGAAGTATCAGAACAGGGGGATAACTAGACAGTCCCTAATCAGTACATTTTAACACTCAATGAATATACTGTATGGAGACAACAACTGGATTTTTTATAAGACTTCCTTTGGCCTTAAACAATACTGCATCAGTTTAGTTCTATCCGTTACCATGTGTGCAATATTCCTTCTTTTGGTTCTAATAACTCATCATTTTCAGTGTTGACAACATGTTTGTAGTTTTGTTTGGTGTTGTTTTGTATTTTGTCTGTATTTCATGATTTTTTTTGTAGGTGACAAATATGAAGTTAATTTATTATTAGTGTTGTATTGTGTTATTATTTATACCATAAAATTGCAAATAGTTTGTTTTATTCCACTTGACCATCATTAATTGGGCCTAAATGTCACATAATGTGAGTTTATTGTACATTTGGAAAAACCATGATATGCTTTTAAAAGCTGTGTGTGTTTGTGTTTTGTGTATGTGTGTAGATGGGCCTTGTTCTTTTTTTTTTTTTTTTTTTTTTTAAACTTATATCATTAAATTGTACAAATAAAATAACTGTCTATGCCATTTTATATCTCCTTTTAATTTAAACATGCATTGTCCAAATACATACACTTACATATATTAGTAAAATTATTTAATAAATATAACAACAAAAGTTTTCTGAACATATAACTTTTTACGATAGTCATTATATGCCCTAATATAACAACAAATGTTTTCTGAACATAATGAACATACAACTTTTAACGATAGTCCCTGTTTTAAAAACATCACATTGGCATACAATAAAATCTTTTGGGATGATATTTATGAATAATAGGCTACATCTCAAATATGTTATTGAATATGAAGACTACTCCTATCTCCTATACATTTTTGGAAGTTAAAATCATATGGTTAAAATAGATAAATAGTTCATTGCAGTACTGCTCCAGGTATATTGGTCTTCTCATGCATATTTCATTCACCTGTCAGCGGTCGGAGCACCTGACGTCGTTGACCAGCGGGGGGTGCGTGCACTCTACACGCAGTCAAGGAGATCAAGTTGCGGAAGTAATGGAAATATTACCGAGCTGATGCATTCATTTCTGCCAATATAATATGGACATGTCGCTACCGACAGCCACTGAATCCATTTGAAGATATCAGGCTCGGCGTTCACTGTGTAATAAGCAGGTATGTTTTTTTTAATCGGATGATACTATAGACCGCCAACACAACTGAAATGCTAGGTTAGCAAGCTCTCAGGCTAGCTAATGTGTTACGCCCCGGCACAACCACACAATTGACAGCATCTGCATGCTTAGCTAGCTAGCTAGCATAGCGACTCCTTTAGTTGTCCATCTACTGGATGGTGATACATTTTTTTCAGTATTCTAGGTACTGAATTTATAAACGATATAGAAAAGGATCACTATTCTGCGTATATATGGTACAAACAACTATAATTTTAGATTAAACATGAATTGTGGTCTATGTGAGACTTATTGTTGACATCTAATATGACAGCTGTCTTCGGTTGCACACCGTCATTCTGAATCTTGAAACATATTTTCCCTTTCTGTTTTGTCTAATCTCATGCTGCAGCGCAGTAGGCCTACACGCCATTATTTGAGCATTACTTCATATTTTGGTGTAGCCTAATATATGTAGTATTGCCTGCCTGCCCCATAGACACACCTGCACCACAGGCATGTCTCCGTCAGTGCGCTTGCAGGAGATGATCCGGGTCATCAGATCCGCTAGAACCCAATGCGAGGAGAGGGGAGTCATCCAGAGAGAGTGTGCCGCCATCCGAGCGCAGTTCAGACAAGCGGACAACGGGGGGCGCTCTCACAACTTGGCCAAGCTGCTCTATGTCCACATGCTGGGTTACCCTGCTCACTTTGGCCAGGTGGGGAACCTCTTCACACAGGCTCCTGTTTAAATAAAATAATAATAATAATATAGTATTTTAATGGAGAATAGGGTTTGATGAGCAGACGGCTTAACGGAAGCCACCTCCACATTTGAGTTTTTGAAGATGGGAGGCTTTTCACCTTTTTGCAGACCAGAACAACTCAGCGTTCCATGCAAGTCAATTGGGAGGTCCATGGATTTCACCATACTATTGCCCATTATTTTTCTCTGGAGGTGTTAATGTGTATTTTGAGTATACTACTTTAATCCCCAAGTAAAAATAAAATCAATCTGGCCACAACAATATTTTTGCAGAAAACTGTTTGGGGCAAATTTACTTGCTTGCCATGCATGGTAGATTTAGCTGCCTGCGCTCATGCATACTTCACGCCCACTTAAGAGACAGGAAACTTTCCATTTTTGCTTACATTAAAATGCATTACAATGCTCCGTCTTTGTCATTATTCCAGTATCTTTGGTTTGAGTGTCTTTTTCCGCCTTGCAGATGGAATGTGTGCGTCTCATAGCCAGTCCGCGCTACAATGAGAAGCGTGTGGGTTACCTGGGCGCGATGATGTTGCTCGACGAAAATCAAGATGCCAGTCTGCTCATCACCAACTCCATCAAAAAGTAAGGGCGGCAAAATAATTTTTTGTGGAAAGTGCAAATGGAAACAGATTCTGGCAAACAAGAGTGGGAAGGTAAATGGAATGCATTTATACAGAGCGTTTCCAAACTTCCGACCACACAAAGCGCTGTACAGTATTTCCTCACATTCACCCATTCACACACATTCATACACCGATGGTGATAACTGCCGTGCACCTTCCACCATGGAAGGAGAACAAATGGCGGGGCGCGACAAATACATGTTAACCAGAGCCATGTAAAGAGGGAGTTGCGTCATCTCTGGATGGTCTGGACTGGTTTTTTTTGACAGCAACGGAGGCTCAAAATAGTTCCCAGAAGTTAGCCTAAATACTAAAAGTACACTATAAATTCTATTTTAAAAGTAAGTCTGTGAATTTATTGACTACTAATTACAAATAAATGAAGTTGTGTGTGTGTGTGTGTGTGTATATGTATGTATGTATGTATGTATATATATGTATGTGTGTGTATATATATATTTTTTTTAATTCAAATTTCCCACCAAGCACTTCCTGAAACTTACCATAGTTTGGCTTCTCCATGAACCATGTCAGTTGAAAATGTCTAAACTTTGTTGGCATAACTCTGTTATTTCCATGGCTCTGGTGTTAACTCTTTTGCACTCGTCTGCATTTTCATTGGTGTCTTTCAGCGACCTTTCTCACAGCAGCCAGTATGTGCAGTCCCTGGCTCTGTGCACGTTGGCTTGCATGGGCTCGGCAGAGATGTGCCGGGACCTGGCGCCAGAGATTGAGAGGCTTCTCCGCGCCTCTAACTCTTACATCAAGAAGAAGGTCAGTAGCTAGCTTAACTCCCCAGATGTCATGCATTATTAGATGGCATTTGGGGACAGTGCACATTACAGCAATGTATGGTTAAAGTAGCGGTGTGTAAAATCTATTAGCGTTATGTAATTGTGATATGACCGCATTTCCATCTACTGCATTTTCACCATTCACACTTATGTATGCTAACTGAGCAAAGACATTAGAACATATATATGGAGATACGTTTGTTGGTGACTGAATAACCTCACATGCACACTGTACCAGGCAGAAGCAGTAGATTGTTAAAATGCTAAATCTGACAGAAAAATAGATATAAATATTTTATAGAGCAGGATGCTAGACATACGTACGTAGTTTTGGATATATTGGGTCCTCCACAGGAGCAAATATTCCCAACATATCTGTAAAATAAATGTTGGTACTGGCATTGAGACTAATGTTATGACTTGGTTTGCCATCCTAGGCTGCTCTCTGTGCTGTTCACATTGTGAGAAAGGTCCCAGAGCTGGGAGAGCTTTTCAACCCCGCTGCTCGTTCCCTTCTGTCGGAGAAGAACCACGGTTAGTCGCTCCGCTCCCGGGACGCTAGTGGTGGATGTTGACCACGTCTGACCGCACACGTGTCTCATATTCTCATATCTGTGGCTCCTCTTAATGCAGGTGTGTTGCATGGGGCAGTGGTCCTGATCACTGAGTTATGTGAGCGCAGTGCAGAAACACTGGCACAGTTCCGGAAGGCAAGTCGCACGCACGCACGCACGCACGCACGCTGTGTGATGCTGTGTTTGAGGCTGATGGTGTGGTGTTGTGTTCTGCAGGTCGTGCCAGACCTGGTGCAGATCATGAGGGGCCTGGTAATGTCCGGTTACTCCCCTGAGCACAACGTGGCGGGAATCAGTGACCCCTTCCTACAGGTCAGCCTGGCCTCGATTTAAAGTGTAATTGCACCCCAGCGCTGAGCCTGACTCCACCCACAACTTCGTCAAGGAGCTGAGCTGGTGGAGGGGCTGAGGGGTACCCCCATTAACAATAACGTTAACATGTGAATTTGATGACGTATGAAGTGTACCGATGAAAACCAGCCAGGTCCTGGGGTGATTTCTACCAGATATGACGTGTAGTTCTGTTTTTTACCACCAGCATTGACGTATCTCATCACAGATCAATCATTACTTAGTGTACAGCTCAATAAACACATTTTAGGGTGCAGTTATATTTAAAATAACACACACACCTCTCCTGTGATTCCTGAGACAGAACCCACAATAAGGTCATATGCTCTCTCTCTCTCTCTAGGTCCGCATCTTGAGGCTGCTGAGAATCCTGGGTTACAACAATGACGTAGCCAGCGACGCCATGAATGACCTGCTCGCCCAGGTGAAGTGTAACCCCTCTGATATCAGTCAGCTCCATAGCGACATGCTGACATAATAATAGACTACACTTATTTTTGGCCACATGATGGTTGGGCTGGGCCCATTAAACTCAACAATTTGGATATTCGTCTGTTGGGAATGCATTTGATTTTCAATATTGGCATTCGAATATCAATTTTTTCACTTTATACAGGGGTGTTTGTGTCCCCGTTAAGCATCACTTTCTCTGTAAAGCAAAACAAAATGTTTGAATATTCCTTAGTTACAGTGTCATCAACCTAATCCATTGACCTACCGCTAATCCTCGCTCATTGATTGCAGATGAGCAAATGACGGTTCAGTACCAGATGCAACTTGATCTTAGAAATCCATAGACCGGCATCAGAAATTGTGATTTTTTTTTTTTTTAATTTATTATTTTTTTTTTCTCCGGTTTAATTAGGTTATGCTAACAGCATAGCTGAGTCATTAGAATGTAAACATGAAGTATCAAGTATAAATGAATGCGCTGTTTGTGTGTGTGTGGCATTGCAGGTGGCCACCAACACAGACAGCAGTAAGACTGCCGGCAGCGCCGTGCTGTATGAAACCGTCCTCACCATCATGGACATCAGGTCGGAGAGTGGCCTCAGGGTGAGTGGTGTAACCGTCCATCCAATACACTATGACTGGCAGACGATATAGGAGGCATCCTTACCAGATGCCCATGTCACCTCAACTGGCTCCTTTCAACGCAAAGGATCAGCGTCTCTACTCGAGTTCCTCATGGATGGCCGAGCTTCTCACCCTATCTCTAAGCGAGACGCCAGCCACCCTCCTGCGAAAACCCATTTCAGCCGCTTGCACCAGTGATATAGGGCTTTCGGTCAAATTGTCATTTTGACATTTTCAGAGTAACACCATTATTAATACATACAAACATGTATTATTAATAATAGAGATGTAATCAGCTCTGTAGACATGTTGGAAGTATGTTTTTGAGAAACAATGGAAGTCACTGGCAGTCCTGGCAGATGAATACAGCTGTGAATTGACTTGATATTGAGGTAGGGAAGCTATAGAATTAAAGGTTTTACAAAGGTTCAGTTCAAAGAAAAATCAGTTTTCATTAAAAAAAAGAAAAGCTTAATTTATTTCATAGATATTATACACTGGACAAAATTCTAATGTATTTCCTCTAGACACCTACAACGTGTTGAATGGCAACCAAGGTTTTTTTTTTAAATCTATATGAGTGATGAAATATAATATCAAATGGACACCCTATTTCAATTATCACAGATTTGGCAATGACGTGTAGGAATCACTTGTCCGAGTTACGTTTTCTGTTGACTTTAACAACTGTAACGGTTGTCCGAGTTCGTTATCTGTTGACTTTAACAACTGTAACGGTTGTCCCAGGTTTTGGCTGTCAACATCCTGGGAAGATTTCTGCTCAACAACGATAGGAACATTCGGTGAGGAAGGCCT
This sequence comes from Typhlichthys subterraneus, assembly GCA_027564835.1. NCBI lineage: Eukaryota > Metazoa > Chordata > Actinopteri > Percopsiformes > Amblyopsidae > Typhlichthys > Typhlichthys subterraneus. The sequence goes on from JAODUH010000727.1 coordinate 27,854, forward strand.
TCCCTCTTCTATCTCTCATGCTAACCTGACTGTAGCCAAAGTGGAAGTTGACACTTCCCACAAATTCTTTTCCATACAAGTTAACTAATAATAACCTTCTCATAAAGCATTCCTTTAAAGCAAGGGTCCTTTTTATGTTATATTCCTATCTCTGGTTATTTCTATTGATTCAATAGGTAATTTGGAATCCTGTTGTGGATTCCTAGAGACATTGTTATGGTTATTATCCCGTGTGTGTGTCTGTGTGTGCGAGGTTGTGCATGTAACAAAAGCGTGTCACCAGTTTACCACACCTGCCTGCTTATCTAGTCTTGTGCCTGCTAGATTAAAATCTTGCTCTAAGCACAGTCCATGACAAACGAGAGAGAATGACAGTTAGGCTATTCATGAAGTTAATATTCTGTAAAACTACAAAGGGACTAATTGGATAACAAAGCTAATCTGTATCTTCCATACCTCAGTAAATCCTCACCTCGGTCTGATGTTGACCATGAATAAAACCTCTGAAAAACATATTGAAAAAACATTCTGCCAGCATAGAAGACCTAGATACAATGTTTTGACAAACAATGGAAGTCAATTGCCAAACCGGTTCCAACATTTTTTTTTTTTTTTTTTTTTTACAACTTGAGACCTACGTAATTGATGTAATGATGCTACATAGTCATGTGTTTAACGAACGTTCTGTATCACCTAAAATCTGCCTTAAATCTTTCCAGGTACATTTCAATGACATCCCTACAGAAGATAGTTGTGACGGACCACAATGCAGTTCAGCGGCACCGCGGCACCATAGTGGACTGTCTCAAGGACCATGATGCTTCTGTCAAACGGTGCAATATGGAGAACAATAACTCTAACAATAATTCTGTAGAGCGCCACCTTTCTGAAATACAGTGCATTTCAATCTATAGGCTATGTACAGCCACTGAAAAAAATTGAGGCCACTGCCACAGTTTATTTGTAGTGTATTTTTATATTTATATTTTTCCCATTTGTGTTATGTTTTACATTTACAGTATATTTATACAATAATATTTTTTTAAATGTGCAGTGGTCTCAATTTCTGCTGCGACTGTATGTACCTAGTAATGTGTAAAATATTCATCCCTGAATGGTAAACCCTTTTGGATTGTTCCACCCTTCATAGGCAGATGAGAGTGCAGATGTATCTTCAAAGCTGTTAGGGATTCAATATGTTTCCTCCGGGATGTTGGACAGGGCCCAAACTGTGGGTAATGGATACTCCACAGCTCCATGGGCCAGTGGAAAGAGTGATCCTTGTTGAAAACACAAGGAGATCTATTTAGAGTGTCCCCAGCTTAGAGCTTAGCGCTACCAGAGAGAGTGGAGCGAAGAGAAAGGTGCAAACGCTCTGCGACTTGCACATTCGACTTTTAGAAGGGGGGAGACTGAAACCATAGAGTTGTATAGAAGACTGCTTTATGCAGACAACATGGCTGCATTTTAATTAGCGGCAGCGCTCCATGCACGTCAATGCAAAATGGATTTATACTGTAGCACTTCTGCTCCCGTAGAGACACATTACGTTGCTCTGTCTTCGTACTCTAATATGTTTGGCGCTACTAACGCTAACCTCCCGGTCCAGCCGTGCGTTGGATCTGTCCCTGGCCCTGGTGTCTGCCGTTAACATCCGTTCCATGATGAAGGAGCTGCTCCTCTTCCTCTCCACGTGCCCCGTCGAGCTCAAGTCCCAAGCGGCCTGCGGCATATTCAACGCCGCAGAGAGGTAACGAGAGGCCGCAAGGGCGCGCCTGTAATGTATTGTCCGGGCAGCGCTAGCAGAAAAAAGGGGTCAAGAGGCGTGCTCACAGTATGCACGAGTATAATTGGACACGTGTGAATGGGCGAAGACCAAAACGTGAACCTGTTTGAGCTGGTGACTTGAGTGCTTTTGAATATACAGTGAGTCTTTTCTACTGCCGTTGATAGCCTTGTGTATTTTCTACAGCACACTGCTTGTAGCATGTGTTGCACTGTGCTTTACCATGGCACGTTTAAGCACTGGTGTGTGAATGTGGGGGGGGTTGGTGCCTATTGTGTTTTCAGTCTATTGTGTGTCTCTGAATCACCATGGGCCACCACTAAGAGCGCATGCGTGTGTGTTTGCGTGTGTCTCTGTCAGGTATGCACCCTCCCTGCGCTGGCACATAGACACCATCCTGCATGTCCTCACCACGGTAACTACAAACAGCCCCTACACACCACCACCCACACACAAATGGGTTCCTTTTTTTAAACGATATATTTTGTTTTTTTTCACGGACTGTCGCCTTCCATCTAACACGGGTTCACTTTTCAGCTCACGACACACACACACACCCCACCCCCCACACACACACACACAAAAAATTACAGTGCCCGAGACTCTGGACCCCTGCTGTCCCTAGAAGTGTTAAAAGTATAACAGTCATATTGTTATTTGATATTAGACTCTTGAAATGATCTGTAGGTTTATTGATGACAAAGGGTAGGGAGAATTTGCATGCAGATGTTAACCGGGATGTTGTCTCTGGATCAGCCTGAGCTTTGACATCCCTCCACCCCCACAGTCACAGCTCTTGCCCTGCTGCAAGGCCATAAGTGTTTCTGTTGTTTTTTGCAGCGGCCACACATTAGAATTGCTACAGTATGACAACAAATTCTCCTTGCTTACAGTATCACAGTATATCGAACCTTGGCCCCTGTATTGTGATACGTATCACATCGCCAGATTCTTGACAATACACAGCCCTAGTGTGTGACGCAAAGACTGCCTGACCCTGACCATGGTTTAGGCGGGAGTTGAGATATACTGTGCTGCTGTCAGGGTTCCTACGCAGTATAGGGATGTATGGATTTATAATGTAAGTAATGTCCAGGTCTGGAAAAGACTGGATTTGGATTTCCAGACTGTTGACCCAAATCTGTTTTCTAAAATATAACATTCGAAATGTAAAAAAAAAAATTTTAAAAATTGAGTTGTCAGACATTTAAAAAGAAAAATGCAATTGCGATTAATTGCACGCTTTACATAATTAAACATGCGATTAATCAATGTGAGAGAGTGCAGGCCAGAGCGAGCTTGATGTCTAGGAAAGCAAGGGAAGAAGTATGGTGTGTGACTGAACGCACACTCCCACACACCGCACCTTTACATAACAGCTTGCAATTCGGCCTTATAACTGCCAAATCCAAACATCCACAATGAAATTAGTTTAAAAGTAAATACGGCAATATCTTTGAATTGCATTATTGTTTGGTGTTAATTGATTTGTATGAGCTGTAGAACCCACGTAGCACCTATATTCTGGCAAGTTAATAGCATAGTCATAATATAAGAACTTAACAGTTTGATTTGAAACTATTTATTAACGTAATTAACATCTCGCTATTCATAAAAGTTTGGACATTGAGTCTAAAAATGAACCTCTATTCTGTACAGTGTACTCTGCAAACATTTATTTTGACTGGTCTTTTAGTTTGGTTTTGTTTTTTTGCTTGCTTCTCTCACCCTAGTGGCACCACTCCAAAAGCTCAAGTAAATACATGGCCCCTGTGAATTTTTAAGAAATGTATTTATTTATTTATTTTATGTGCGTCCATTATGGATTGTCATTTAGTTTGGCGTACATATGCAAAATACTGATCAAAAACAGACAAATGTATGCTAAAAACTAGGTGAATAACGTTACATAATGTGTTTCCACTGAATCATCTTATTTATCATTTGCTGTTTCTCCTTTCTGTGGGTTTTACCAACAGTTCCACTATCTTTTTTTTTTCTTCTCCTCAATAAACCGGCATGACAGTGGATATACCTCTGTACAGAGGTAAAAGGTCCTATGAACCTAACTGGGGCGTTCTCACAACTGCATCCTGTACTGTAGAAGGTTGTGCCCCAATGTGACATTTGTTCTGAGTGGAGGTTTGCAGTACCACAGTGTACCCTTTTCCTGTGTGACTGACTGTATGTATTTTCCTCTCTGCCAGGCAGGGGGCGATGTCCGAGATGAGACGGTGCCCAACCTGATCCAGCTCATCACCACCGCATCAGAGCTGCACTGTTACACTGTGCACAAGCTCTACCGAGCGCTGCTCGCCGACATATCTCAGGTGTGCGTGCGTGCGTGAGTGTGTTGTTTCCATCATCAAGGAGCTTGTCTGTTTGCATAAAGGTATTTCTCTGTTAGCAAACAAAATAGCTTACTGCTGAATATAAAAAGCATTGCCTTTGATGGTTGACGCTCTAATCTCAAACCATATACAGGAATGTAGTTTCTGTTGGTTACAGAGCCTGCGGTGTACTTTTTTATTCATGTATTTATTTAATTGTCCACTTTTATGTCTATATCAAACAGGCATTGTGTTATCTTGGCATGGATTTAAAATACACTGAAAAAAATCTACTGTAGCTCACTTAGTTTTCCTGAAGTGAAAGAGAGGAGTGTACCTTCTTTTTTTATTAGCGTCAGTCTAATGGGTGTGCACAGCTGTGTAGATATCATCTGTGTGTGTGTTGCAGCAATCGCTGGTGCAGGTGGCATGCTGGTGTATAGGAGAATACGGTGACCTGCTGCTGAGAGGAGAGTGTGAGGAAGTGGAGCCTGTCCAGGTACTCAAAGTAGCACTTTGTTCCTTCAGTGTGTCTGCTAATTGTATTAGCCCTTTTAACATACAGTATAAACGGACACAGTAAACACAACAGATTCCCTTCTATAAAAAAAAAACGAATAAAAATTAAACATGAGGTATAAACAGATACAGTAAACACAACAGATTCCCTTCTATTTAAAATAATAATAAAACATGATGTATAAACAGATACAGTAAACACAACAGAAAAATAAAAAAATAAAACGACGTATAAACAGATACAGTAAACACAACAGATTCGCTTCTATTTAAATCAATAAATCAATAAAAAGTGTTTTAATTGTCCCAATAGCTGTGTACAGAAACAAATAGCATCACTCTGGTGGAAGAGAGAATTACATGCAATCAGCACTTCTCATCTTTGACATTGTGCGTTATGAAAGACGGATCCCATCATAACTCCGTCTCAACTCCAGGTGACAGAAGATGATGTTTTGGATGCCTTGGAGACTGTGCTACAGTCCCACATGTCGTCACCGGCGACCAGAGGCTTCGCTCTCACTGCAACTATGAAGCTGAGCACGCGCATCTCGGACAACGTAGAGTGAGTGTCATGTAGGTTGTAGTCACCTTAGTTGTCATTGAAACCCACGTTTTAGGCGTGGGGGGGTTAGGCTTTCTTTGGCTATCTGGGCTTCAGTTTAATTTTGCGGCAAGAGTCAGTCTCGCGTTTATAGCTATACAGGCGTGGTTTAGGTTTGCCGACAGTCAAACGACCAGATGGTTCATCCAATCAACTGACAAGTCTTTTTTTAAGTGCCTGCCCTTTTACAAACAGTTTAGATGCACAGCTCCCCAGATGGACTTGTGACTAGCAATATAACAATCCATCCGGCACGTCAGGCTACCACGGTTGTATCGAATTTCAAATTGTATAAACTTTACATGTAGTACTGCAGGTTCACAAGGTGTGGTCCTAGAAAAGTCAGGGCAATTTGCCCATTTATCAGTGGTATTGTTCTAAATGGTATTAATATAGGATTGAATTTGAGAGGAAAAAGATACCGGGTTTCTCCGGCCGGTAATAGAGTATATTTAAAGGATGTCGGCCTGATATAGTATATTTAAAGGATGTCGGCCTGTAATAGAGTATTTAAAGGATGTCGGTCTGTAATAGAGTATTTAAAGGATGTCGGCCTGTAATAGAGTATATTTAAAGGATGTCGGACTGTAATAGAGTATTTAAAGGATGTCGGCCTGTAATAGTATATTTAAAGGATGTCGGCCTGTAATAGAGTATTTAAAGGATGTGGGGATGGCGCTGGAACGTAATCAAACACTTTTTCATGTGTCTACTACCTTTCCCTCTGCTACCCTCTACTGTTACTTTCTTCTCTCAGTCGCATCAGGAGTATTGTGAGCATATATGGCAGCTGCATAGACTTGGAGCTCCAGCAGAGGGCAGTAGAATACAACGCTCTCTTCAAAAAATATGACCACATGAGGTAAGGGCACAGAGTATCATGTGTTCACGTAGAGTGCACTGTTATTGTGATGTGCAGGTTTTTATATCTACTTTGCCTTGTCCTCGCGCACTATACAGTACATACTACTTCAAATAAAGTGTATCTGCACCCCAGCGCTGAGCCTGACTCCTCCCACTACAACTTTATAAAATACGTCATGGAGCTGGGGAGTCGCTGAGAGGGGGACCCCCATAACGTTAATATTTGAATTTGATTAACGTATCAATTTGATTGAATGTACCAATGAAAACCAGGGGTGAGTTTTTTTATTTTTACGGATATGTGGTCTAGATCCATTTTCAGCACGTACAAATACAGATTTCTATAAAAATGGGAATTATGTCTATATTAAAACCAGCATTGATGTGTCTCATCACAGATCAATCCTATTACTTTGTTTAAAGCTCAAAAACACAATTTAGGGTACAGTTACATTTTAAAGGTGGAATAAAATTAATCCCAAACATCCTTCTCTCTGTCCCTCTACATGGCTAAAAAATAAAAGCTCATTCTATATCTTTAAAAACGTATCCCCCCCTTCAACCCCGACCCCATCAGATGTATAATGACCATATATGGTTTAAAATCTATTTAAGATATGAATAATGTATACCAAGTATTTTAGTTTTTTATAATTAAAGACACCTTAGAATAAACGTGTGTGGGAGAGGGTAGTCTAGAGCAATGCTTAGTGTCATCCACAGGTGGGAAGGGAGTGGGTCCCGAAAATTGCAAGCAGCCATTGAATGAATGAAGAAGATCAATAAAAAGGCTTCCGCGCTATACTATAATGTTGAACTCATTGGTCATGATTGGATGACATCCTATTAAGCCACATGCACACCATAGATACTTGAGCGCTCTGCTGAAAAATAGTTGGCGCACACACAGGTATAGCATTAGCTACCCATTAGCACACACACACACACATAGGTATAGCATTAGCTATCCATTAGCACACACACAGACAGTATAGCATTAGCTATCCATTAGCGCGTGCGCACACACACACACAGGTATAGCATTAGCTATCCATTAGCACACACAGGTATCGCATTAGCCTCCATAAACACACATAAGTATAGCATTAGCTATCCATTAGCGCGTGCGCACACACACACACAGGTATAGCATTAGCTATCCATTAGCACACACAGGTATCGCATTAGCCTCCATAAACACACATAAGTATAGCATTAGCTATCCATTAGCACACACAGGTATAGCATTAGCTATCCATTAGCACACAGGTATCGCATTAGCCTCCATAAACACACATAAGTATAGCATTAGCTATCCATTAGCACACACAGGTATAGC
>JAODUH010000728.1:0-13407 GCA_027564835.1 Typhlichthys subterraneus
AAAAAGTGATTTCAGCCTTCCGCGGGAGAGCGCAAAATCACTTTCTGTCAGGAAATCACTTTTTGGCACAACACCGGAACGCTCCGCACACACTCCCAGTGGAATTCAGGCCCATTCAGACAGGATGCGACAGCGTCACCGCTGCGCTCTGAAATCCATTCATTCCTGTGGCTTGCGCCACGCAACGGCGATTTTGTGCTGCACCGCGCAAAGAGCGGGCGCAGGGACTGCGAGCCGCTGAGGGGAGCTCGTTGCACTGCGCTGAATACCCGACCGAGAGGAACAAGCCAGGCACAGATGTGGAAATGGAGGAAAAGTTGATATTGTACGTGTTCCCTGGTTTGTCAGCGGATCACTTAGTTAAACCAATACATTTGAGATATTAAATCACAATTAAAAAACGGTTCACAAACATAATATTGGTTCAACTAAGAGATCCGCTGAAAATATTTAGTTTTTTTATGTATGCTTATAACGGTAGTAAATCACATTTTCATTGTCTAGCAGGAGTCTGTTCTTCACCTCCGGGAGATACATGGCGAACATGTAGCGTGTCGCGTCTTCTCTGACAGGGCCTTTCACGCATCTTCTACTAATGGGAGCCGAGGATACCACTGATCGACAAAAACACGTACACTAATACACAAGAGGGTTACCTAGGCAACCAGAGGCCTGTATCATCCACTTAGCGACCGACTATCGGCTGCGAGGCAATGGGGAGCGAGCGACCAACCCCATCGGAGGGGGAGGGGCTGGTGGCTGATAGCGGCGCACAGGCCCCGCCCCGCAGCCCCCGAACCAAAACGTAGTTTTGTCGCGTGTCAGATGGTGGCGACGACTGGTTCAAAAGTTCACATTTAACGGCAGCAAACCGTTTTATATACCTTTGCCAGCTACAATTATTCACTAGCTCTTTTATAGTAAACTAGAATTAAAGAAAATAAGACCTAGTGTGTGTGTGTGCGTGTGCGCGCCCCCGTGCAGACAGTACCTGGTGCACATTTTCTTGGTGTGTTCAGAGATCACTCCACATTGCTGTGAAACGGAGGACGATGATTAAACAGGTTGGTAATGAACAATCTCTGAATGCTCTGTGCACTAAAGGAATAGCACAAACGGCACCTGATGCACAGCGGTCCACTTACTGTAGTCAAAACGGACCTCAATTCGTCAGGGCCCAGTGTTTCGTAATTTATGCAGGGGTTGTAGTTGTGCTGTAATGTCAAATAAAGCATGCTGTTCTGTTTTACAATATGTGCAGGAACATGTGCTGATAATTAACAAGTAATTTGTGAAAATATTAATTACTTTGTATGGCTCTGCATGGGCAATGCTGGTGAGTTCACCTAAAAGACAATGGTATCACAAACATTTAAGGTTTTATTAAAATACTGTACATTAGAAGTAACACGGCAAGACATGGCAATACTTGATTTGTAAGGACAAATATGTGCAGTTTGTTTTAATTTAAATTGACCTAAAAATTATTATGATATCCTGTGCCATTCACAATTATTGATATATTTGTAACTGAATTCAAAAGAACACACATGTTTATCTAAAACAAATGTGTGTTCTTCACATAGACACTCACCATTTTTATGTTGTTTTAAAGATTTGGTTCTTCTGGGTGAGTTTTGATGCTGCAAGAGACCAATGGTTCTAATTAGATTAAGATCCATGATGCATGATGCAGTGAGTTAAGACTGCGTAAGCCAACAAACGGAGATACAATTGTCGAGTCCTACTGGCCCATATTGGCTGTGTAGCCATCCAACCACCCAAATACATTTTACCCACAAAGCTACAATATAAACATACCTTATCTGACTTTCTCTTCTTGGCTGTAACGAGAGAGAGAGCGAGAGAGAGAGCGAGAGCGAGAGCGAGAGAGAGTGAGAGACAGATGAGTTGAGTTGAGTTACTGTATGATGAACCAGATTTATTCAAGAACAAATTCAATCAGCTACATAAAACCAGAGGTATGCTTGTGCGTACAATGCAACATAATAAAGTGATTAAGGATAGCAGAGGATAAAAAAAAAAAACAACCATTTAGTTATCAAGTTAATATCGTCACCTTTTTTCTCTGCCCCATATGACCAATCATTATCATTGAGGTCGTCGTTGTCTTCCTGGTCGCTCTCAGATTTGCTCATGATGTTATTGCTGGCTAGCCTAATAAAGAGATGATAAACACATGATTTATTTAGTTATTTATTATAATTTCCAACCCATCGTATCCCGAAAGGCAATTCGCAGGGCCTAGAGGGATAGTCCTGATCTCACAAGCTTCAATTTGACTTCGCCATGAGAGAGAGCTGGAGAGTTTTACACCCGTGCTACCAAGACCATGTAACAACTGAACTGACCAATCAGCGTCGTAGGCTACCGACAGATCCAGCCGTGATTTAGGTGTGGCGACAGCAAAAGAGACTTGAAAACATCTTAAACAACATTGACAGACGAGATGCTTGATCCAATCAACTGGCTAGGACTCTTTGAAAGTGCCCGCCCTTTTCAAACAGGTTTGATGGACTTCCCAGATGGACTAACAATCCCCCTGGTGTGTGAATTTAGGATTTTACATCCTACAATAGTAAACAACACATATTCTGATGATAATAATAATAATAATCTGACGCCGTCGGACCTGCGGTTGGCGATGCGGCTGCTATTGCGTCCCATCCCCAGGCACTTCTCCAGGTGCGGGGCGAAGCGAGAAGCTGCGATCAGCCGTTTGCAGTTGGGACACTCGCACTCTTTGTTCCTCCACTGGTTGTACACCTGCCCGAATATGTCCACCCCAGGCTGATCCACGATTTCTACGAGGGCGCGCCATAAACAAAACAATGTAGAAGAAGAAGAAGAAGTTAGTGTATGTGTGTGTGTGTTTTCAGACAAGGCAGAAGCCTGCCAAAACAGAAAGCAAATGTCAACATACCGAATTCCTTCATGCTTTCTTGGTCCATCTCATCCAGGAAGAAATAGCCCTGTTTGACAGCACGATGCACCTCGAAACACAAGCCCAAACAAGCGTCATCCACCAGCTCAGAGTAGATGTCTTGGACCATGGCCTGCAAATAGAGACATTTCGGTAACTCTGTAGAAAGCTAAAGCGGGAAGACACATTTTTGCAGATAAATAAGACCTAGTTAAGGTATCCACTTCTGCACCTCTATGTTGTTATCTGGGCCTGACAGGGAAATATCCTCCATTTTCATTTGAAAAACCGCAGTGGACGTCTTGATAGCAACACAGTGTGAAACTGCTATGGAGAATATGATTAGTAAAGATAAATACATTAAAGGACACCTCTGTAAATAGGCCTATAGATGTACATATTTACACAGAATAAACAACATGCAGCCTTAATATACTTACTTTTAAAATATATGTACACTTTACGTTCTTCTGTCTGTTGAAGGAAGAAAAACTATACTTTATAATTGTAAGACACTGCGCGATTACAAGAACACATTATTTCTGTACATCAGGTCCTAACATTGGATCAGCCATTGTATTTTATAGTAGGCTACGCTAGGTTGACAATGTACATCAGTTAGCCAGCCGAGCGCTATCTTGTTTAGCTGTACTTTTGCCCCCGTATATTCGCTGTTGGCACTGTATTACTGCCTATGCTTGCTTCTAGCAAATAACACAATTTGAGACGACGGCGTACCAAACGGTAGAGAGAAAATAAACGTTATTTCTCACAAGACTTCCTATCTCCTGACCACAAACTAACTCACCCTGGTTCATGCGAGACTGGTTTCATCGCGTTGTGTCAGTCTCACCACAACATAATGTTATTATGGAGGAATATGACATGATATCCCTTATAATAACCTGCCTTTACCCGTTGGAGTGGCTGCAGAATTGCCCTTTATAACACTAGTAATAATGGTATTGATGCCAGTCAAGGCCGCCTGCATTCTACTAGACATAAATAAATGAGCATGATTATGGGCCCTACGATCATAATCTAAATTATCAACCGTCGATTAGTTTAGTCTGATTATTTCTCAAGAGGTGGGCGGTGCTAGGTAACCTGACATGCCAGAGGAAGTCCACGGCTAAATTAACATAATATCGCGAGACTGTTGTAGTATCGCGAGGTTAGGTACTTCTGTGCAAATGTATGTAATCCAACAGAAAGGCTTGCAAATTGTATTGATAATGGAAAACACAGCATGTTCTTAAAGGTCGTCATCGTTTATTTGCCCAAATACTTAAATTGCAAGGACATAAGAACACCCTTAGCTCTAGAAAACACCAAGTTTTGTTAACTGATCAGCAGTACAAACCTGTAAAGCTTTGCTGTCTTAAGATTTCTACATATAAACCAACATTGGGAGAGAAGTGGAAAATGTCCACATTGAAATAAGAACAAATTCTCCCTGGTGAGTTAAAAACTCACAAGAATCACTGATGAGGGTTGTCAAATAAAAGTACTAACGTAACAATTACCACTCCGTAAAAATAAAAAAATAAAATAAAGAAATATTTACAAAAAAATTAAGTATTTACCCCTATTTCAGTGGTGACGGTTCCCCAAATCCCTTTTACAAACTTCTAGTCAGCTACTGTTACATGTCACTGTCTATATATTTCACTCTCCCTAAATTACATAAATAGTTCAAGCTTAAAAACTCAAACAACTTCTTAATGGTCCAACTCCGTTCACCACTAAAACATTTGTAAATTGAATTTTCCACAAATGTATCAGTCTCAAAACACAAAAATCACATAATGAAATAGCTGGTCATTTGCCTACTACTCCAAAGTAACAAAAAAAATGAGCACAAGTAAAAATTATTACACCAGGACTTTGTAAAAGGAAATAATAAATTTACATTCATGGCAATGGTGTGCACGCACGACAGCAGCAATCAGCACAGCTTAAAGCAACAGACACACACAAACCCACTCACACACCCCTTCATATAGACTCTTTTTTTGCACGCACTCAATCACACAAAGCCAGGTTAATATTAAGTGCACACCTCTTTCGGGATAAACACACAATTTCAACTGAATTACAGCAAGTTCTTTAAACTTCAGATCAAACGTGAATGAAATCTCATCAGAAAGAATATGCCACGCATGATATAAAAATAAATGCATGACGGAACTAGATCTACTGTGTGAACCATAAAATCAACAGTACATATAAAAACAATGGTTCAATAAAAGAAACGCCAGAGAATTGAAGAAAAAGAAGAAATTATATTTTTTTTTTCAATATGTCAAATATCTAGACAGAGAAAATGAGGAAACTAGGAAATGACAACTTTTCTGGTTCCATAAACAATTTCTACATATCAGTCAGGATAAACCACCAAATTGAAAGGTTTAAGAAATAAATTGGCTGAAAGTCTGGTGGTCAAAATAAAGATATACAGCAACATACCAATTTTGGATACCAGTTATTAACAAATCCAAGGCCATTTACTGTCACTTTAAGATGAGCATGTGCCTAAGTGGTTTTCAAAATGTCCAGCAAAAGAAAAAAGAAACACACATTCAAAATGGCTTAATATTTCCTGAACATACCGCCTCTTTAAGAACCAAGAGATTTAAAAACAGTAATTGAAACTAAAGTAGAATGCCCCACTCGGGGGAAAACGTTTAAAGAACATTCTGAAGAGTGCAATTTCCCCCGACATACCCTGCAAAGCCCCGCCCCATCACAAGCCCCGCCCCATCACAAGCCTCATCCCATCACAAGCCCCGCCCCATCACAAGCACCGCCCCATCACGGGCCCCGCCCCATCACGGGCCCCGCCCCATCACGGGCCCCGCCCCATCACGAGCCACCAAATAAACACATGGCCTGTAGCTCTCTGAAGCCTGTTCTCCTCACCTTTGTTTTTACCCCCTTTTATTTATTAAACAAAACCATTTACTCCTCACGCTGAAACCCTCACCTTTAACCTTTGTTATTAAGACTGAGGCAGCGTGCAGCAGGGGCCTAATGTGACTTCTGATCTCCTGGGCATACTGTAGAGATGGGCAGGGAATTAAAAATCGAGAATGTGAAAAGAATATTGTTTTAAATGAAACAAACCGGGGCATTGTCTGAAAAACGGATCTCCAACGGCCGGCGAGAAAAGCACGAGGGAGGGTGAAATGGGATGAGTGAACGCAAGACAGCACCCTCTGGTGGCGGATGGTAGGATAGCAGGGTTGGCACAGTGGCAACCCCCCCATGGCGCTGCTTGGTCACATGGGAGGTGGTCAGCCCCCCACTTCCAAAACTGAGGGTTTCAGTCAGAATCAGAGTCAGATGACCCCCCCGAACTGGAGTCGCTGCTGTCGTCCTCAGACTTGTTCTCCTTGTCTTCTGCCCCGTCTTCATCATCATCGTCTTCGTCGTCCTCGTTCTGCAGGACACAGGGCGACAAGGGTTACATTACCACAGCGTCATATTCCTCACCTGCACACACCTGGGGAACAGACACACAAGACAGACACACAGAGACAGACACACAGCGACTGTCTCTCTGTGTGATACAGAGATAGAGACAGACAGACAAACAGAGCCACTTGCATCGTCATCGTCACTGGAGGAGTCTGCCTCAGAGGAAGCCTTCTCTTGCTCTTCATCATCATCATCATCATCATCATCATCCTCCTCCTCCTCTTCAGACTCCTGAGAAACCGTAGCACATCACACATCACACGTGGAGGCATGTCCTGTGAGAAGTACTACACAGAAGCTAGCTTGAGAAAGATGAGCAAAACAACTCACCTCTTTCTTGACCTTGACTGCAACTTTAGTATTGGGGCCTCCTGGTTTAGCTGTACTTTTCCTTTTCTGTCACAGCAAGGAAAAGAAGGTGCAATCATGAGAACATTGCCATATCAAGAAAGACGCATTATTTAAAGGGTTAACTCCAATGTGTAGAGGCTGGAAAGCTGTGTGACGTTAACTCACTTGTGAGTTGTACTCTTTGTAGGTGTTTCTCTCCTGGGAAGACAGGCTCTGTGGAAGCAAATTAAATCCACTTTCTTATTTCTATACAATTCCTTGCATAGAATTTAACTACTTAAATTGTCTTTTCTCACAGACCGACGTGAACTAGATGAATAGACCATATTATAGAATATAAAAGGTAGACTCCAAATGACGGGTGATGGTGATGAGATTTCATATTGCATTGTATCTACAATTTCAGTATTCGAAGTCCAACCAAAAAGACCCTTCAGAAACAAAGCCTGGGGTTCCCCTGACATTTTCCCTCACAAAAATAGAATCAGAATCTCAATGACCTATAATGAATGGTCATGTGAACAGGACTCCAGAACAATGTCTGTGTAAAAGGGACTGCCGGCATGGCAATGATAAAGAAGCTGAAACAATGTTATGATATTTCGCGTAGGTACAATTCATGTTAACATTCAGACCAATAGTTTCACGATTTGTTGAGACATCTCAAAATGTAGTACCATGTCCAGTAACATTATCATAAATGACAACTAAAATCAGTCAACAAAGAAATTCCCTGATATTTAATGATTTGTCCCCAAAATAAATAAATACTTTAATAAATACAACCCTGCCTTTCCATGTCTAGGAAAACAGACTTTACAATTCCATGATAGTCCAGAAATCCCACGACCAGTGGGAACCCTGAAAGCCAACGCTTACCGCAAGCCACTGTTCCAGCAGGCCCTTATATTGCCTCTGTTTCTCCTCTGCAATCTTCTTGTAGCAGTCCTTCTCCTTCTGGGTGCACCGCTGCCAGCGGCCCCCGATCTCAGTCATGCGCTCCTTCATGGGGAGGTGGTTCAGCTCGCCGTTGGACAGCATCTCCTGGGAGAACTTCTGGTAGCCATTTCTAAAAGGGGGTCAAAGGTGTCCACCATCACACACCTGCTTACGGTAGTAAGTACACACCACATGTCTACCTACGTGCACGCACGCGCACACGCGCGCACACACACACACAGACACACACAGACCTACCTACCTACTAGGGGTGGAGCCGAAACCGAATACAGTATTCTAGTAACAGTAACTATAAATGCCTTATTACCGCAGACAGCTAAATATTGGAGCTGGTCCCACCCGGGACTCGAACCACAGTCTCCCATGCGAAGACAAGACGCGTTACTCAGTAAGCTACCACACCATGCTGTAACATGCGTGCATCGGCACCTTTATGCTTGTGCAATAAAGCTGTAGCTGCATGCGCTCCCGGAAATTTACACACACACACACACCTATGTACACACAGAGTTGCAAGCACATAAAGTCCTTACGATGGTGGTTTCTTGGGCTCGCCCTCAAACTTCATCTTCTTCCCCGAGGCGATGGCAGCAGCGGCGGGTGACCGCATCTCACAAAGGTCTCTCTGTTGGGTTCAGGAGGCAACAGTCAGCTCTCTTCCCTCCCACACACACCACTTGGCATATTGACATTTGGGAAGTGGAAACAGGGTTTTCCCCTAGCCTGGCACCGGCCTACTATTGCTCTCAGCTCAGTGTTCGCATTATAGCGTTCACACAGCCACTCTGGATGGCAGACCAATCAGGGACAAGTAGGGGGCGACAGAGTGCGATGACATTGAAGTCTAGTGTTTATTTAGAAATGGTTGGCTAGAGCAGCGGTTCTCAAACTGGGTCAAAAATTGCTAGCGGCCATTGAATGAATGAATAATATCAATGAAAGGCTTCAGGCCTTTACAATCGTGTTGTTCCACTCATTGGTCGTGAGTACGTTTGTGGAAAAATAGACTACTTGTTCCTGATTGGATGAAATCCTATTTAGCCGCGTGCACACCATAGATTCTGGAGCGCCCTGCTCAAAAATAATTTGCGCGTGCGCGCGCACACACACACACACACATACGTATAGCATTAGCTTAAACGGATACGTCTGAAAATGTCGTCACCAGTACTTGGTGTTTGGTGGGTCTCTAACTAGATTAGTCCTCTCTATAGGTGGGTCTTGGCACAAAAAAGTTTGGGAACCCCTGGGCTAGGGTAAGCGATACAAACTGTTGCAGCAATGCCGATTGGTTAAATGCTGCTCCAATCATTTCAATATTACCCGACGTCTACTCCCATTAGGGTGCAAAGCCTTAAAAGCAGGGGCAGTTTTTCTTGAGAACACTTGCTAACTTAAATCTCAAATTCTAACAATATCCCTCCGCAGCCTGCCTCACACATTGAAAGGCATTGTGATGCAACGCGTAGTGCTACGGTTTTGATACGAGCGGCGTTCGTTTGTTTATGTTCATATTTACAGTATCGAAACATTTTTCAACACGCAGAGAGAACGGTAAGATAGTGAAATGCGAGGAGATATATGGTGAATTTGACAAAACTTGCATAAGCTTACAATTAGCCTGCAATGGCTGACTATACCTTTAGCAATCACCAATGGAGCGTGTCCAGACAGAACTTCACAGGCTAGGTTTTCCCCACCTACCTCGTATCTTTTCTGGTCCTCTGCGGCCTTCTTGATCCACATGATCTTCTCCTTCTTCTCCATGACGGTCCATGTGGTCTCCATGGACTTCTGCGCCTTTGGGCGGTCATTCTATAATGCAGCGGTCCATTACTCAGGGGTGTGTGTGCTATAACTGAGCTGTAGTTGCAAAGGTTAATTCACCAGTATAACTGATTATGAACTTTGCTACGAATGCTAAAAAAAAAGCGCGTCAATGGATGCAAGGCATTCCTTTATTTAAGACTACCGCCCGGACGATTCCGAGCTTGTTAAGTCCCAAGTAAACAATATGCTGGTTAAAGTACATGTCGTATAGGTCATCAAGACAGAAGAAGAACAAGAAATGTATTTATATAGTGCTTTTCTCAGACAAAAGCAACAAAGTGCTTCACATTTATCCAGCCAGCCATACAGACAGACATGCAGCCAGACATGCAGCCAGACATGCAGACAGACATGCAGACAGACATGCAGACAGACATAGAAGAAGGTGCCCGGCTTGGAAAGAACAGTTTATGGAGAAACTAAGAGTATCCCTCCTCCCCCAATTACATTTCATTCAGCCGTACCTTAAATCTGGCCAGGTAGTCGCCTATGACGCTCTGCTGCCAGATCTCCTGTGCCGTCTTGGGTGGGTCTGGTAGGCCGCGGCCATCTTTGTCCTTCTTCGCAGACTCCGCCTTCAGAACCGTTTCTAGGCTCTTGTACTTCTCCTGAAGGAAGGAGGGGGGGGGCAACAAGATGACAAGGAGAAGAAGAAGGAGAAGAAGGAGAAGAAGAGTGAAGAGGCGGTACGACGACAACAGAATGCAGAAAAACTTTTAACCCGGAGTCATTTGCTCCGTGCCATCATGCAGCTGGGTTTTCTGGGGCTCCCTGACTCCCCCCTACCTTCCCCATGGCACCACACCCTGCGCTGGGCCTTTTTGTTTGCGTTTGGGTTTTTTTTCCTCCACCCCCATCAGAGAGAATAGAGCGACGAGAGAGGCGACATCGTAGACGACTTCTGCGTTCTGACTTTTGGAGGTTTGTTGGGGGAGACAGAGAACTGATCCCATAGTTACATAGACCCCCCCCCCCCTTAGGCAGACTCCATGGCTCCATACAAGCCAATGCACATATGCCGCCAGTGGCGTAGGGTGACACGCCCACTTAAGGTGTAGTCAGCTATTGAAAGCTAAATGTAAGCTAATAAAAGCACTTTTAGCCAAATTCACCAAATATCTGCTGGCATTTTGCTAGCCTACCGTTCTCTCTGTGTTTTTAAAAATAAGTATCCGATACTTCTACACAGCCCTGGCTCCGTATTTGGTAACATAACAAAGTAGGGAACACCCCTCACAGCGCCGCTTGGCTTCGGAATGCGTTCCCATGTGTTGGGGCGGGGCTTCTGGGGGAGTTTGTTATGATTTGAGCTCGAAAATAGCGAGCGCTCTCGAGAATGACTATCCGTGACTATCCTGCTGTGCTTTAGCTCGCAACAGGAATGCGTCACGCTGCTCTGTCAGTGTTCGGCATGGTCCCACCATCTTTGCTCATGTGCTCTGTGGTATGACGGCGGTGTACCTTCTTCTTGTCTGACAGCTCGTACCACATGCGTGCGAGCAGACGTGTGAGATCACTGTCACCCAGGTCGGGCCTCTCCTCCTGCAGCTTGGGCCGCTTCTCCTCAGAGAAGATGAACATGGCCGAGATGGGCCTTTTTGGTTTCTCTGGGCTGGCCTGCAGGTGTCACGAAGCAGGAGAATTTATAAACGGACGACGCTCTCAGAAACCACGTCACCATTACAAACCGGCGCAAGATGGCGTTTCTAACTAGTTATCCTATACACAAACATACACTAGTGCTGCGTTTCACAGAGGAGTGGAATTCAAAGTAATGCTCCTCGATCGCGTTATAGCACCCACAAATCTCCACGCTGGGGTGAGCCTATGAGAGCTGTAGGGGGAGGAGCCAGGGCGTGCAATGGGCATGCATGCAAACTAAAAAACAACAAGCTGTTTTCAAGGTAATTACAGATACAAATCGAGCAGTGTTGCTTTAAGCCCGTTCATTCATTCACTTATTCTCTCACACACACACACACACACACACACACACACACACACACACCTTGGCTTTGGTAGGTTTCTTTTTGGAGGACGGACTGCTGGCACCGTTGCCCTTCTTGAATCCAATCATCTTCTGCTCAGCCAAGACCCTCTGCTGCTCCTCTTCTGACAAGCTCTGCAGGTGCCGACAACAACAACGATGCAGAGGGAATCGCTTAGCATCCTGTCAAGTCCAACTGCATAATGAAGTGAACTGAGAGTATTGCACTTACACAGAGAAACCTGTTCATCTCCACTTCGTAGTCTTTCTTACGCTGAAGAAATAAAACAATAAAAAAGTCAAAGATAGAAATTGTACAAACGTGATCGAATCAAATAATAAATAATAGATAAAAAACAATATATATTTTTGGCTGTAGAACAGTTAATAATAACTAATTTACAGTAATATATTGACTTGAGTCGTACAGTGGTTATACAGTACATTGAACTAATGCATAGTGGTCAAGGTTGCAATCCCCTCGTGGGCAACATGGAGGCAGTCGGTGGGACGCTTAGAAAATGCCACGAGGCCAATTGATTAGGCATGGTCTAGTTACTAGCACATTTCTTTTGTATGCACGTTTCATAAATGAGGGCATGTTTATTGGGGGCCGGGGGGGTAATGTTGTTGTTCGATACCCCATACTTTGAGAAGTCCCCCAAATAAAACCATTCACTTCACTGTCCTAATTAATTGCTTTTGTACTAGGCTATTTATATAGGCTATGATAAATCGGCTATATAGGTCTACTATAGTAGACCAGTAGGCCTATATTAAGGCTATCATTAACTTGCCAGGACATAGGTGGTGCGTAGCGGTTTCGCATACCTCTTCTCCGAGCCGGTGAGAGAAGTGGTTTTTCTTGAACGTTTTACAACTCTTTAGGGGCGAGGCCTCTAAATCTAACCATTCCAGAAATTCCCTGACAAGTGAGTGTGAACCCTGTCAATATGGCACATATCTATTGTTTATGTTAATATTTATATCAATATGACATACCTATTGTTTGTGTATATTTACGTCCAACATTACAACACAAACCTACTGTTTGTGTATATTTACATCAACATGACAATACAGACCAGCTCGCAGCGCTTCTGGTAGGCATCCTTCTCATTCTGCTTGAGCAGCTTCCATTGCTGGCTGCACATCACCATGCGCTCCGTGCTGGGCACGTCCTTCATGCTCGACATGAGCTCCGCGCAGTACATGGAGTAACCGTTCCTGCAGGGGTAGATAGAGGCCAGTCATGGTCAGCCAAGGACCTCAGTACGTTAACACCATAGATTATGTAGAAATGAACAAACCCTCCATGACGTCACACAAAATCATCAAGTGAAGATAATATAAATTGAGAAATATATGATTTTCAAATAGTTCCAATGGCATCTAAGAATACATGGTAGGAAGCATATCAAAGTCCTTGTAGTCTTATATCATGTCTCTGAGCATATGCTTAAAGGCAGGGTCAGTCATTCTTTCTAACTTCGAGCTCAAATCAAAACAGTATTGCTCTGCGGCCCTCCGTAATAATCCTATCCACACAGCCCTGGCTCCGTAAATAGGAACACAAACAAAGTGGTGAACACTGCTAGTACCAACAAAGCCGTAGCACTATGCTTTGCGTCACAATGCATTTTGATGTGTGATGCGGCCCCGCGGAGCCAAACTGTTTTGATTTGAGCTTAAAGTTAGAAACAATTAAATTACTATTATGAGGAGGTCCTTCAAAAACTCGCTCCCCAGTAAGGGGTCCCTGCTCTACCTCACAGTACGTAACACAGAACATGGAGGAACCGGTCCTGCAGGTAGCGGTGGTAGGGTGAACCAGAACGGCGATCACAGTCGCTGG
>JAODUH010000729.1:0-13407 GCA_027564835.1 Typhlichthys subterraneus
ATGTGACCCCTGCAAAAAAGCCTCCCTGCATAGCTCTTTACATACCGTTCTCCATTCAATTCAGCTTGTCCTACTGTATCTCTCTTGCTCCTCTTTATTCACTGCGGGGAAAACGAGTTTGAGCAAAGAGAGTCGCTGCTTTTGAACCCCGACTGCTGTGTTCAGTTTCCATAGGATTCAGATGGTAGCCTGGGGTATGATTTTACCAGCAGAACAGACATCGAGCACAGACCGTTTGAATCTGGCCAGCCAATATAGTTGATCAAACATTATTGAATGAGGTTATACTGTATACAGTATAGCAGCACTAAACTGTTTCATTGTCTACTCTTTTGCTTGGTTTGTTCTTTACCCTTTTTCCAGTGAGCTATTCCTCTCCAGATGTAACTCTGTTCCCTTGTGTTCTTTCTTCTTCAACTCTTTCCTTCCTCGATGGCTTTGTTCCTTCTATAATTCTGTTTGTTTTAGCACTGAGCCGACACTGACTGCTTTCTGTTGCCGTGTTATGATACTGGGTCCACGAAACGTCTTGCTCAAGAATGCTTTCACAGCACAAGTGCATATAGCATATCTTATGATGGATGTCACTCATGTGGGGAGGGTGTTTGTTCTAAATGTTCCTAAAATAGAGTGAATGTACCATAAAAGGGTCCCATCCCCAGTGTTCCCCATAACACCTTCTCATTTCAAAGTGTTCTGTAGTCAAGTCCATGTTTGACCAAACCCATTATCCCACCTATCATTCTGTTTCTTCTATTTCAACTACACCAATGTTTCCTATCTGTCATACATAAGAAATTACATCCCATATTCTACATATATTTACAACATTCTTTTTTTTTTTTACTTCTTGTTTTAGTATTTATTTGTATACATGTATACTGTATGCATGTGTGTTTGTATGTGTGTGTATGAATGTATGCATGTATGTACTGTATGTATTAATTACTTTAAAGTTCATATTTGAAGGTAGGCAGTTACTATTTTTTTGTAAGTTGTATATCTATCTGTATACTGTATAATGTATATTTTCATCAATATTAGTACCCACATACAAAGTATATAATATCCCAAACTGAACAATTATTTAGATCCCCTAAAAGAAATAAAAAGTCTTTAAATTAAATCAATTCACGCAGCTCTAAGTCATTCTGTATATCTATGTAATACATCAGGCCTTTTTGACAATCGTTAACAGTACAGCTATTTTACAAAAACATTCTTCTTTTCAAAAACAAACAATAAATTCATTTTTAAAAGGTGTTTAATGCCATGACGTGAATGGGTTAATGGGTTAGTTTTTTAATAGCTCATGCTAACATTTTCAACGACAAGCAACATATTCAATAACAATTAGAAACAAATGATAAATAATCACTGCCCTCACAAGCTTTTCACATGCCAGTATCGTAGAAATTAATAGTGATGGCATGTACAGCTGCAATCAGTCGTAGCGATGTTTCAAGCACAATCAGTGAGTGCACAAGAAAATGAAAAAAATAGCTGTCAACTGCATATGCCCATATTGCCACAAATCTAGATACCAAAATAAAAGGAGAAATAATGCATCATGGCATCATTTCATAGTCAAATTGAGATTATCATAATTAGCATAGCACCTGTGACTACACAGATTAACAATGGCAGTTGATTTGCTTGGCTGCCAATCCAACAGAACCTGATACAGTTGACCTGCACTCGGTCACTGCAGAAGTAATACTGATGAAGCAAGAGATCTGAATACAAATGTATGCTGGTCTGGGCGTTATACTGTAATGTTTCTTGGCCTATGTTCAATTGTCTTGAGTTTAGATAGTACCATCTCTTTGCCATGTATTTAGTAGACAAAATACACATACTGTAAATTGCTGCAGAATGTATTGTACGGTAAGTCACAGAAAAACGCAAAAGCTTGTCCGGAAATAGTCTGGACAAGCTGAAGTCTGTAAAATATGGTACACAAACATAGAGGCATTGCAGTTTAAATTTTAGCCTGTATAAAACACCAATAGGCAGACACACGGCTAGCATTTCAAGTTTTAATCTGTATTCATGCAGAATCAATGCAGGATGGATGGATAATGGGGGCGCTCTGACATTGTTTACCACTGAAATCGCAAGAGGAGATTGGTAAGGAATTGCTACAGGTGTTCATATTTACCCTTTTAGTATGGATTTATTGTTGGGTATCCAGTCATGAAATAACCCTTTCTGTACACCTGGAGTTAGCATCTGCGCCAGTGGGCCTCGATCTGCTCCCGCTATCTCCATCTCACAAACAGAGAGAGAGAGAGAGAGAGAGAGAGAGAGAGAGAGAGAGAGAGAGAGAGGCCTGAATACAAATGCATGGCACTGTTCTTCATTCTAAACACACACACACACACAAGCACACACACACACTTGAGTGCATACTTTAGAAACACACATTCAATTAAAAAGTTTAAATAATACAGAATACACGTTTGGTTTGTGTGTGTGTGTGTGTGTGTCAGCAAGCTAGTTTTTGATTTTGTGGTCAGAGGCCAAACCAGGTTAAAAGACGACACACTTCCGACCGGCTAACTGAGCGCAACTCATAAACACACTTAGGTTAGAATAACACACAAATACGCTCGTTATCAGCTTGTTATGCAGCTATACACTCTCTCTCTCCTGCATGCACACGCACACGCAGACACACGCACACACACACATACACATGCACGCACGCACACACAGACACGTGCATGCACACACACAGACACACACACCTGCACGCACACGCACGCATACACATGCACGCACGCACATACAGACACCTGCACGCACACACACACACATGCATGCATACACATGCATGCACACACGCAGACACATGCACACACACACACACATGCAGACACACAGACTCGTGCACACACAACTACACACACACATGCAGACACATGTACTGTACCTCCGGTACTGAGATATTAATAATATAATGCCATGTGCCAGAACCTGAAGTTCCCTGAATGGCCACTTGATGCTGGTTGTGTTCAAACTCGTTCTTGGGCAAAGCTATGTGTGATGTCACAAAGGGTTTGTCCATTTATATATATATATATATAGTCTGTTCCCATCCCAGCTCCCATTCACTTCTGTCGGCAGTGGCTCTAACGCATCACTTCAGTGGATTGAGGCGTTTATATGGAGCATTTTGTTTTGGGTAGGGCTTTAAACCCGAAGAATAATGGGGACCATAAAAACGCAGCTAGTTACCCAAACGAACGAAAACATTCTGTTGTTTGCTCATGTGACTCAAAAATACTCTCTCACTCTAAATCATTTCTTTAAAGTTTTTAGTAAGATATTTGTTAGTAAATGACCATCTGCGAGTAGCCTAGAACATAGGGCTAATCATTGCCATTAAATATAAAATCAATATTAATTGAATTGAACAATATTTGAAATGTAAATGCTGGTTTGAACTAGAAACCTCAGCGTTTTATGAACAATGCTAAACCCAATTGAGCTAATTAGCATTACAAGAGCAATTCTTAACCAATTGAGGTAATCAGACATTTTGACAAATAACAAAAATCTACTTCGGTTGAGCAATAAAGTCTCAAAATAGCTAAAAAATTGCTCAAATAAAAAAAAAATCAAGATTCAAAAAGTCCTGTTAAACAAGCTCAGTCAAAAAGCTTTGTCCAATGAACGCTTCAGTAACACGTTGTCACCTCCTGCAAATGATCGACAGCAGTGTACATTCCACCCCCTACAGCAAGCAGAAGAGAAGAGGCAATGAGCAAATAGGAATCACTTCTATCAGTTCTATCCCTTGCACAGTTGCTCAATCGAAAATAGAAAAAGCAGGGCCGTAAAGGTAAATAGAGAAGTCTGTGTATCAAACTCACAGGGATCTCATACGTTTGAGGGGAATATAACAACAAGCTATAGCTATAGAAAAACCCCAGTCGAGAGATCCAGAGAGAAATAATAGGAGAGAAGCTCAAACTATTTTACATTTTATTACCTAAAACTATATCTATATAATTATTTATGGAAATTTTTGAATCAGTATGTATTTACAATGATGTAAGAAGATGCATATATTATGTTATTGTAAGTGGCTGGTAGATGTGAATGGAGCGTGATAATAATTTCTCACTATTTTGTTTTCTTCATTTTGTAGAAATACTTTTCAAACTGGCTGACCATGGGAACAACATGGGACCACGTGGATTCCCATGCTAAATTGGAAGGGCGTCAATGTTAATGATAATGCAACGATACACTCAAAGGTTATTAAATTGTACCTTCAGGCTAATAATAATTTACCTGCTGCTATGCCACAAACAAGACAAGTCGTTTTTTTTTGTGTCTGCAGATAGATCTGCAGATTTTGTATGCATTCTCTGTTACTCTATGTATATGTGAGCCACGTCGAAAGGGGATTGAACAAATGCTTCTTTTGGACCTGGTTGCTTGTTCCTCTCATCAAAATGTCAACACTGACTCGTACATTTACCCTTCTCCGAGGTTCACATATTCTATAGTAAACATAATATAGCAGCAAACAACTATACTCTATGTAAACATATAGTGAAGTTTGAATCCTGAGCAGAGAATGACATCACAATCCCTCTGCATGCGTTTCACTCTGAGCTCCTCTGTTCATAGTTTGTACCGCCGTGCATGTATGAGGCGCATGAAGTGTTTGTTTTGGTCGGAGATGCTGATACTTATTGAAGCATCTAGTGGCAGAAAGATCACACATATTGCTTTATGGCGTCCATCTTCCTTATCCTCTCACGGGCACTCTACTCCACCCGTCAGTCTCTCATCTCTCTCTTTCGTTCTTTCTTTGTACATACTGGTTTGCTTACTATACATCCCTTTATACTGATCCAATCTCACTGCTGCCAGCATACAGCCAGTTTTGTTTACCACGCGACGGGATGCGTCCGTGCGTGGGACTTCTCACGTTATATCATCATGTAATTACGGAGGCCCAGAAGGCTTGTGCTTCATTAAATGACAAATGCCTTTCTTCTCTGGTCTCCCACTGTCTTTTTCTATCTGGCCTCGTCGTCTCTCTTAACAACTCTCGGAATGTGTTATACTGTAGTTCCCTTGTGATCTCATGGCCTGTTTTTTATTTATTTTTATATTTCTATAGTTTGTTCCGTCTGTGTTTTAAAAAAACAATATCTGCCTGTCTCTCTCTGCCCTGCGGTTGTGCTACAATATGACTCTAATCCCCCGCACACAACTAGCTAAATATTATATTTTAGTTTTGACATTTATGATTAGAGGCATTTGTAACACTTTGTAAACTAAACACACATCTTCCCTTGCTCTGAGTTACTCATGCATGAAGCCACACGTCCACACAACATTTGATTAAGCCTATAAGCCTTGCCTGCACCTCTACCATAGCAGTCTCAAGTGGTCTGCATAGCAATCTCAACAGCATGTGCTACGTGGAGCTACACAGTTGACCACATCCTTGTCTTGCTCTTATTTATCACCACCAGAATGAAATTCTTGTAATTTGGAACGAACTGAGAATTTTCTGGTAATTTATGTTTAGCACTCTTGGTGAAAGTTCTCATTAACTTTTCACAAAAGTGGAGTTTTTTTATCAATGCTTTATTGTATTTGGATTGTGATAGTGTAGCTGCAGAGGGCAAGAAAATATGAGGGAGAACAGTAGTCACATTTCTTACAAAGCTATTGTGCTTGTTTGCTGCTCTGTTACGGCCTAGCTAGCTCAGGTAGCATAGCAAGAACTATACAATCTGTATGGTAGTTTGAAAACATTAGATCTCAAGAGAATCATTAGTTCTGTCTGAGAATGGTTGCTATTTGTTTTGATGTATGGAAATTATTTACTATGCCACGCTCTTAATTTCTCCATCTACAGTATCTGCCAATATGCCACATTGCCATCAAAGACCAGGGCTACATAGATAACACTTTTATTCAGAGTTCTGAATAAAGAATCAAACTATCCTTAAATCGTTTACCGTTTGCTGTGGATAGGCTGCAGTTGCTCTGTTCAGCAGAGAAAGTAATCTCAGCAAGCGAGGCTTTAGTGATAGTTTGGTTGAAATGTGATGAAATAACTACTTGAATGTGAGCAGTTTGAAGTGACAGCTTGAGCCAGTAGTAAACTGAAGGTAATTGTTTTTAAAGGGAATTTTTTTCCCCCCTTTGAAGGTATTACTGACAGCTGATGTAGTCGCAAATTACCACCCGGTAAAAACAGGATTTGTGTTAGGGGATTTTATTTATATATTTTTTTCCCTTCCAGGAGAGTAGTTTGCAACTGTTTAGCTGTGTCTTCGTGTGGAAAACGTCAGATTTTCATGTCTGTAATCTTTTACCTTTTTTTTTTCCCCCACAGCAAAAATGAAAACTGTGCTTACTGTTGTGTGTGTGTGAGTGTGCTTGTGTTGGCTTGTCCTGGCTTGCAATGTCAGTAGGACCCTGTTAATGAGATCAGAGGTCAACTGCCATAACCTCCTTTGAAGGTCCACACACACACACGCACACACTCTGAAGATTTTGTAGAGGAAATGGCTGACAGCTAACCTGCTGAGACCTGCTCACTTTCAACACCATTCTTCCCTCCCATCTTCAGCTCATTCACTCCAACTCTGTTTCTGCTATGTCACCCTTGCCTGTTTCCTACCACATATTCCCTCTTTCTTTCCTCCCACCTCACTTGGCTCAGCCTCACTTTCCCTCCATTACAGCCAGTCTTCTCTCATCATGCCCTTGGCCTCCTCACTGATGGACTCTTTGACCTCTTGAACCTCATCTCAGCCCCCTGTCAACAGAGAAGCCACCTGTTTTCTGCAGCTAGGCTTCTGCTGCAGCTGGACAGCGGCCATTTGTCACATCTGTATAGGGCATCGATACCAAATCACTGTAAGGACCATTGTTGTACATTGGATCAATGCTGACACGACGTATGCTCCTCATTGCGTTATGCCACTAGATGGAAAGAACATCCAGTGGAACGCAGACCAAGATACGTTCCTCCTTCCAGGTTCTTGGAGCTTCTAGCGATTCCCGTACGGCTTCCTGCAGCTTCAGACTACCAACTCTGAAGCTGAGCCCGCAGCAGAAGCTGGGTGCATTTCTCCTTGGCGTCTCACATCTTCAGAACACATATCAGATGGGATCCTGGAAAACATCCTCTAACTTTAAACCTCAAACCGAAAGCTTTCCTCGAACTCCTTTAAGGACAACACTTAATTTTCACTCTTTCTATTGGAACTATTATGAACTTTTCTTATGAAATATTTACAAACATTAAGAACATAACACAATACAATGTTATATAGGGGCTCTCATTTCCATTTCCATTCCGGCAGGAATATTAAGCATTAAACTATACTGTAGCAATGACGTCGTATAGATATATTTCCATTGCTACCTTGCTAAATCTACGGAGAAGTCTACAGTATGTTAACATAACATAACATAACAATGTGCCAGGTAGTCAGCGCGTGTTTTATCAGTATTGGTTTAAAATGCCGGCACTATATAGTTTAGTGAGCGGTTGATGCTGATGAGGACCATGACATGGATATAGATGCATGTGGCCATGATGTGCCTTGCTTATAGTGGGGCGGGTCACGTTTACCGGTCAGTTTTAAACTGCAGGCACCCACTTCACGGAACCATAACTTTCCCTCGTCTAAACATATCCGCGTCACTTTTCTAGTCTGTTAAAAGGTTAACATACCAGCCCTTATTTCCACATATTTACAAGATGTCCAGTCAATACACTGTCTTATTGTGACTTAATATACTGTCTTATTGTGAATTAATAAAAGCTTTAGAGAAACTGCAAACTGCATTCTCCACTGGATATTTGATTATGGGACACCAGGGGCTGTTTTTCTCAATCTATAGTGCCACCTGCGGCAAACCAATATCAGATGTGAAGCTGTTAACTAAACCAGCTGTTGGGCAGCCTGTTAGATCCATTATATAAATAAAACGGTAACACTGTGGCGGGAGAAGATACGTTTCGTGGATTAGGGGAATGCTGCACAAGCCAGAGAACATTCCCTAAAAAAGGGCTGCTTGGCTGCATGAATTAAAGCAGCCGTAAATAAGTGAGCTGAGGAAATATATGACAGAGCTATGCTGTGTCAATACAGAGAGAGAGAGAGAGAGAGAGAGAGAGAGAGATGATGATATGTTAGGGGTGGACAAAGAAAGCAAAGTATTACGGCAAGATAATGATTCTTTTTTATGTACTCTAGCCAGACAGACAAGGCCAGGATTGATGGAATAAAGGAGATATACAGTAGACAGAAAATAGAGGCAACCGTAACAAGAACAGAATGAGTAACGGAACAAGGGACGCAAACACATGTCCGAGGGAGACATTGTTTTTGTTTCTCCTCGTTGTGTTTCTCTAGCCGACATCTTTAACATAAATCAGGGTAGTTTATGGTGCCAAAAATGCACTTAAGGCGCTGTTCATAAACAATGCTTTAATGACTGTTCACGAGATTAACTCACTTAGCCCCAGACCCTGATGGGGTGAAATGCATGCTCGAAATATTTTTTATGATGAGGTGGTGGGGTGAGAGATGGAGGGATGAAAAGATAAAGAGAAAGGGGGGTGGGGGGGCCAGTGCATGGAAACTTCTCATTGTTTAACTATATTATACTTATTACTTAGATTTAGATGTATTTAGTGTTTGTTTTAGTTTGAAATACTTTGCGATGAGATGCTGTTAAACTGGAACAAAGGAAATTGGAAAGTAAATTCATGGAAAAGGAATGTGATGACAGCAATCCTCTCACATACTGTTCCTACATGGGATGACATCCCATCTGTCTTTCAGTGTTCTGTCCATATTCACAGTAGCTGTGTGTGTGTGTGTGTGTGCGCGCGAATGCGTGCGTGCTGTGTGTATCAAACTTGTCTGTCTGCCAAGCTGCATATTTGCTACCTGCTACAACTGAAAACACTCCCTCTATTGCACACATGGATTAATTAGGTGCTGGTGGGCCAAGAGATGCTTACGCAGGTTCACATGACACAGACCAAGGCCAAACATCCACAGAGAAGAATAGTTAATACCCTGCTTGTTATAATATCAAGTACTCTTGCGTGGCTTGACTTTAAAATGTCTGGCATAGGCAGGGTTCAGAGGTTTACTTCATTCTCAACAGCTTCATGGCCTGTCAAGGAAAGAAATTAAATGAATGAGAGACACAGCAGAAAGGGGAAGGGGGTGGGGGGGAATGACTTCTAACCAGAACCAGATTTCCAATAAAACCTTGTTTCCACCTTGGCCTGTCGACCTCAGTCTTATCCCCCACCCCTACAGTAAAACTGAAGTTTATCTCCTACACACACACACACACGCACACACACACACACACACACACACACAGTAAAATGTGAAGGGTGCGTGGGTGCAGTTGAGTCTTGGTGGGAAACACAGGACTTTTGACCCCCAGGGAGAGGTCATAGCTAGGCCAGCAGGATCCTCAGTAAGAGAGAGCACAATGACGGAAATCACTACTGACAGCCAACTTCCTCTCTAGACAGGAAATCAGGTAGCTAACTGCTTTTAAATGCCAACGACTGTTAAATCTACATTATCACCTGCCTTCAAAGACATGGTAGGTGCTGGCTGAGATTAGAAAACAGCAATGAAGCCATTAAAGGGATCAGATTTCTTCTTGAAAAATAACTAAATTACCCTTAGGACAAGAACATATGAAACACTTGCACACTAGTTATGCTTCATATGTTCGCATTCCCTGTAATATTTACACAACACAATGACTTGGTATTTGGGGTGGGGTGGGCGGGAACAATAACTCAAAAGCATATTCATTACAATTTTGGGAGGTAACCAGTAGAGGGCTTAAACAAAATATACTGATAATTATGTACATTTCTCAGCAATAAATAAATAAATAACCTGGTTAGATGCATAATGTACAGGAATGGTATCAAGAAAAACCCACTGGTCTAAGTAATTAAGATTGGGTATTGACACGGAGCCCAGCCGGGCACATCCCGAAGAAGCAACGTGGCACCTCTCTATGCTATGGGCCCACACCCCATGGGAGGAACTGCGGAGGTCGGTGCGCTGCCACATGGGTGGTAGTATATGTCAGCGATCTTGATGGACCAGATTTGGGCAGCAGAGGCTGGCTCTGGAGATGTGGAACTTCACCTCTCTGTGATGGAAGGAGCTGGAACTTGTGCAGAAGGTGGAGCGCTACCATTTAAATCTGGTGGGGCTTACCTCTACATACAGTCTTGGTTCTGGAACTGTTCTCTGGATATGGGATGGACTCTTTTCTACTCTGGAGTTGCCCATGGTGTGAGGTGCTGAGCGGATGTGGAAATACTCACATGTCCCCGGCTGAGCACCGAAGCGTTAGACGAGAGGGTCATATGCACCAAACAGCAGTTCAGAGATTTATTTGACCTTCTTGGAGACCCTGAATGGAGTCCTGTATAGGGCTCCAGTAGGGGACTCCATAGTTCTGGGAGACTTCAACGCGCATGTGGGCAATGATGGAGATACATGGAGAGGAGTGATTGGAACAGTCTCCCAGATCTGAACCTGAACTGTCTATAACAAACAACATGTTCCGTCAGCACTGACTGGATCGGTGTGATGCGGATGGGATGAGGATTAGCAGCGCTAAATCTGAGATCACGGGTGCTAACGTTCAAAATGGGCTTTCTCAGGAGGGTGGCTGGCTTCTCCCTTAGAGATAGGGTGAAAAGCCAAGCCCTCCGTGAGGAACTCGGAGTAGAGCCGCTACTCCTTTGTGTTGAAAGGAGCCAGTTGAGGTGGTTCGGGCATCTGGTAAGGATACTCCCTGGGCGCCTCCCCAGGGAGGTTTCCAGGCACGTCCAGCTGGGTGAAGGCCTTGAGGAAGACCCAGGATGTAGAGATTATATCTCCACACTGGCCTGGGAATGCCTTGGGATCCCCCAGTCAGAGATGGTAAATGTGGCTCACGGAAGGGAAGTTTGGAGTCCTTTGCTTAAGATGCTACCCCTGTGACTACGATTAAGCGGTTGAAGATGGATGGACTGATTATGCTGCAGCTTGTGGTACATTTATAAAGTAAACCTGTTTTTCATATTTATTACAATATCTATATTTTATATTTATATAATATTTGCCATATTAAGCCATATAGTAAGAAGAACATTATTTGCAAGTTTAATGAGACCTATTATGAACCGCATTTGATTTTTTTCAAACACACTAGGAAAACTATACAGATGATCTAATGTAGGAAGACTGCTGTGAAATATTACATTTTCCAAACATTATAGGCAAAATATACAGATGACATTGCGTAGGAAGACTGCTGAGATATTGAAATCTCTAAACATTATATAGAGTATACAGATAATGTTTAGGAAGATTGCTCTGAAATATTGAACCTTGCTACAATATCTTTTGTTTTTTGTTTTATATTTTCAGCAGCTAGAGGCAATCACATACTCTGCCATAGCCCAAGTAAATCTGTACCAAGCATACTACATGACCAGCTAGCATAACGTTATTTACCAACAAGCAAAACCGGCAAAGCTAATAAAGTCTCACATGTCAAATTGCGTATTACGATATATTGTGTACTCTGTAACCCTGTGTCACATTTATATCCTTTGTAAGACTTATGTACTGTATGATAACACTTACCTTATCATATGAGCAGGGATACTTATGTTGTAGGTGAATATAATCACTAGAAAATTGGGATGACTGTGATAAAGCTGTAGTCAGACGGATTTTGAGCGGAATAGGATTTCAGTTGGTCTGCCACCATTAGTTCTGGTGTGTGTCATAAAGTCAGAATAAAAGTCAGAATCTATTATACAGTATCTCTTTATTTTGTATGGCATTGACAACAACATTAATGGATGCAGTAGCCTCATGGGAATAGAAGCTGTTTGCTGGTTTGAGACTGGGGCACAGTCCTTGTGTTTGTTTTCACACCTCAATGTGTGTACCAATCCATAGATTGTTCCATTTACTGGTATACAGAAAAATAAGCGAAGCAGTCAAATATTAATAAATCAACCAACACCCACATGCAACTTGATTTAGTTATATATAGTTATACACAGTTATACATTGGTGTTTCAATGTAAAACTAATCAAGTTTAAAACGTTCTAATCTTAAAGACATTTTGATGAAAGAGCTCCAAAATCTAAAGAGATTCAAAAGCATTGTATAGATTTGATGGTGAAGAAATAAGTAGAACTATGTTCTCTCTTTTTGTGTTAGATGCAGCCATTAAAAAAAACTACGTTCCAAGATGGTTTTGAGTGTAGTTGTTCGTTTACATCAAATATGAGCTGAGTTGATTTGCAGGGTAATAAAATAGCGATAAAACTGTTTATAACCAGACTTACTGTACCACAGTAAGCGCTGAAGTCTGCAAGCTTGCTAGTAACACTTTGCTTCTTGAGCAACCTGTAAGATTAAGGCATACAGTAGCATGGCTATTGATAATGGATGTATATCTTTCCCAAGGCTACGTCTGCTACTCCAATATGCTGCTATCTGCTCTAGCAGACTGTGTATAAAGTCCACAGTACATAATAGTGATTTACTAGGCTATTTACAATGCTCCCACAACCCCACATTTCTAGCATTGTAACTCAGACCCATATTACAGGTTCAGCCAGCTGCTTATCTGAAGTAATAATGAAAGCTGGTTCCCTTTAGATGAACTATATATTTTTGCCATATCAATGCGTTTGGTTGCCTCCAAGGGATGATTTTTAATGAATAATATAAGATATTGACTGTGATGGATGAAAGTTTAGCCTGCTAAACATACACACAGGCACATGCACACTGTTGCATTGTATATTTCCAAGGACACACAAACACACACTGTAACAAAACTCCTGTTGGAAATACACAGACAATTAAACATACAACTGTACAAAACAAAAACATATTTAAAAAAACACATATACACTCATCAGATGTCAAAGCAACAGATCATTTGTCGACCGTTTTACTTTACTATTGTGCTTAGTTAACATGAATACTTTCAATTGGCGAATACAAGCTATTTGTCTCCTGCTATAATTTATTGCTGAGTATTCTCAGTTTAGGGAGCAATGGGTGACAGAGGGAAGCAGGTTGATTTAAAGAAGAGGAATTACTCCTACAGACGCAAATGAGAATCAATAGACTATAATCCCTGCTGAAAGAACACACACACACACAAACGCCAGGATAAATCACAGGTGCATATACTGTATAATGCACAGTACACACAGTACAGCGCAGTAAACAGACACACAGAGGTGTGTGATACATAGGAACATGCAACACACAAGTGCACACTCTTCCCCCCCACTTCCCCCCCCCCCCACACACACACACACACACACGCACACACAC
>JAODUH010000730.1:0-13406 GCA_027564835.1 Typhlichthys subterraneus
TGTAGTTAAGCTTCATTTAACGCAGAGTAACTGGTAGCTTAGCTCACTACATTTTCAATGTAGCTTGCCCATCACTGTTTACAGTCTGGTTCAAAAAAACAATTTGTGTCTCTATAGCTACAGTCGTCTCCCTGTTTACAACAACTGTACATTGTTTATCACTAATCAGATATAAATATATTAGCCATATCATTCATCCCATGATAATGGATAACGGAACATTAAAGGCAGAATGAAGTACTGCAAAGATGGCGACAGCCTGAGACAGCACAGATGAACCTCAAACCGGTTGGTGACGTCACAAAGGGTTTGTCCATTTACTGTATACGGCCTATGGTTTATACAGTGCGTGCACCAGGTGTGTGTGTGTGTGTGTGTGTGTGTGTGTGTGTGTGCGTGTGTGTGCGTGTGTGTGTGTGTGTACTGTAACTCTAACCGGGCATGATGACGTCTGGGAAGCCCAGTTTGCGGGTCATGGCCACGCCTCTGCTGAAGACGAGAGGGTTTTCTCTCCGCATCTGCTCCATGTCTCCCCTCAGCAACTGGAGGGAGAGGATCAGGCCTGCATGGAGCGTGGAGGTGTGGGGTCCAACACACATGTGAGGGGCAGAAGACACGGGAATCGACAAAGGTTGAGGATGGAGTTAGAAAGAAGGACGGAAAGTATTCTATCTGGGGGAAATGTTAGTGCTAATGTTACTAGGTCCAGCCATCGTGTGCTACGTCTGCCTGCGTCTGTAGGTTTAAAACCCTTGGAGCCGGTGTTGTGTACACGTGTGACGTGATCACGCTCAACGAATGAAGTCCACCGTGTTTGTTTTGGGGGTTACTCCAATACTGTGAGACGGGCCTCTAGCCAAATGTCAAAAATCTAAATGTCACATTTCATGTTAGGACCGCAGGGTTTAATATTTTAATGATGGCTTCCAGCATGGAAGATCAGTGACTCTAAAGCACAAATCATTCAGCTGAATTGGACAATCACTACGGGAGCAACTAGAGCCGAGGAGCTGAATGCGTGCACTACCGTAGTTGGTGCTGGGGGCTGTGTATTTGGTGCTGGACTTGCGTATGATGTTCTCGTGGATCTGGTACCATTCGTTCTCATTGTTACACCTGTAGAGAAACCGAGAGAAAAAAAAACAAGTCAAATATTAATATAAGTAATAACATCAAACGTGCCTTGGATGTCTTGCTGAGAGCACGTTGAGAGGAGGGTAGCATTCACGCGTGTCGTGCGTGCGTGCGTGCTGCTCACGTGTACACCTTGAGGACAAAGTCTTTTTCCTCTTTGAGCTCCGAGATGGTCTGCAGCACGTCGCTCATGGCGAGCACAGCACAGCCGTACGGTCGGCGGTACTGGACGTGCGGAGGTCCTTTCTTGCTGTCGTTCAACAGCATCCGACCTGGAAGGAGAAGGAGGCCTATCACTCACCTTACGGCCTGCCAGTGGTTTCACGAAACAGATAAACAGTAACTGGTGTTTCTGTGCTTGGCGTATTGTTTCTGTACCCGTTCTGATGACCTGGGAGATAATATACAGCTCTCTCTTCATGTCTTTGTTGCTCAGATCCTGCAAACGATACAGACAAATTCTTTATTAGCATTATTGCTGAAGAATTCACTGGTATACTCACAAGTCGTGACACAGTAATTGAAGAGGAGGGGCCGTAACATGTTCATATAAAGGCCTCACGTTATTCCAATTTCCAACTGTCATATTAAAACTGGCTTGTGCACACCACAGACATTGACGACTTCTACTTTTAGAGATGTATAGACCTTTAAGAGATCCTGTGTGTGTGTGTGTGTGTGTGTGTACTGTGTTACCGTGAATAGGGCACACAGCCTGTCCACCTTCTCAGGGTTTTTTGGTCCTCCATTTTTGTTGAGTCGCACCATAAACTTCTCACTAGAACAAGACAAGATAATAGAGTCACACCTGGTATACATTACCTGCAGCAGCTGGGATAGTAATCCGTAACAGAAGCAAGACATTATCCACATTATACATATACATATACATATATACTGTATATATACTGTATATGGCTCCGGCACAATTTATGTATATCTCCACGTAATTTGTTTTGTTACTGTGAGATTGTAAATTATTATAACCATGTTGTTGTATTTCTATGCGTTATGCTTTTCTTATTCTTCTTTTATTTTCATTATAAGATGTATGTACGTGTAGAAGCCACACCCCACTTTTAAATCTACATTACTGTTACTACTGTTCATTTCCTGGGCAATAGAGGGCGATGTAGAACAGAAATTATATCAGACACAAGGTGTTTACACACTACACCTTGATGCTTACATGCTGTACAGGGAACCAATAGGAGTTTGTTATATTGTTGCTATAAAAGAGGGAGAGGGCGTGGTCAACGGGGCTGGATTTCATTGACATGAGAGCCTAAGTGATCGTGTGTGGGCTTTGCAGACCACAAACGTGGCTTATTGTAACTTTGGATTTATCATTGCTTATTTTAATACATTCTCTATAATTACAAAACATCAGAGTCAGTGTCCTTCTTACTACTGGCTGAATTTGAACACGACATTACTGACATACCCAAACCCCAACTATAATACAGTTTGGTTTTCAACGTCTGCCTCAGTAGCACTTATAGGAGACATTAGCTTGTACTTTGACCTCGCATCCTTCCTAGTATTGGCAGGACCCTCTACTCTGAACCAGCCAGATGCACGCAGCACGCCTCACATCGGGGAGTCCCATAAACGGAACCTCCAGATAGACAACAGCAGTGCGTTTCAGTCTTCCTGCTACAGAAACCCACAGGAGAAATTTCACTTGATCCATGCAGGTATATCGAGCACAGCTAACAGCAAGGATATGTGCTTTATTCTGTTCTGCTACAGTACAAGCAAAAACATGCATAGAAACACTGATGCACATTATTTCTCACAGCTTATTTATGTCAACATGCATATAGAAAAGGATGAGAAATAATGCCTGATACAGACACGATTTCAGTGCACCCACCTAAAAGGCAAACACCCACCCCATAAACACACACACACTAAACATTAGGCAGTCAATCACGCTCCTTTCAAATGAAAATCTGCTCTCGTCAGCTCAGGAAGACAGCGTGTAAAGGTGAATGCAATAGTGTGTTTTATACATCCTGTGTGTATTCTGTGTGTGCGTGTGTGCGTGCGTGCGTGCGTTCTTCGGGAACCTTTGATGTAGAGTTACTGCCATCACATCATGAGAGCGCAAACATCAATTACAAAGAATGTAGGGAACTGCGTCAAAAGGTTTCACTTCAAGGGGTGGGAGGACACTGGCTCACGCTCAACATTAGTCTAACGACACCTACAGACCCAGGCCCAGCCCCCACCGCCAAGCAAAGAGCAGGGTTCTGTCCTCCTCCCTCTGTCCTACGCTCGCGTCTCCTTCTCCCTCTCTCCCCGACCTATAGCACATCCTCTCCTCTGACATCAGATCGGCACGGGGGACCAGATCTAGTCTGCAATGCTGAGTCAGTAACCATACCAAGGTCATCCGTGTTTATTTGTGTGAAGTGAACACGCACTGACCACTGCAGACACATTAAAGGTAGAGTCAGTCACTCTGAGTAGAGTCAGTCAACAGACGTGAGTAGATAAGTGTATTTACAATCGCTGACTTACTACCTTTTAAAATGAGAAAGACGGAACGAGACTTACAGTGTAAAAGAGAAATAGGACAAATGGAACAAGCAGAATGGACAAAATAATGTAATTTCTCTCTCTCTCTCTCTACCTCTACCTCAGTCTCTCTCTCTATCTCTCTCTCTCTCTCTCTCTCTCTCTCTCTCTCACTCACTCACTCACTCACTCACTCTAACACACACACACACACACACACAACTCAATATCATGTACCAACCAGCAGAGAGTTCATCTTCTAGTTTAACATATTGTCAGAGTGCTGAGAGTTCTAATCTGATTGACTGGGGAGGGTGAAACGTACAGTAACAAGTGATTCGTCCTGCACCTGATTGTCTTTCCCTCCCTGAGGTCATAGAGAGAGAAGAAAATGTCTGTGTCTTCCCCGACAGTGTTGTAGGTGAAGCTCTTCAGGTTAACCAGCAGGTGGTGAGGAACTGGAACTCTGCATGGCTCGCCGTGGCGTTGCCGTGAACCGTCGCCCTGGCAACACACCAGAAACGTGTGAGAAGGTAAAGCATTCACGGTGAGACCCCACCACAATTAGACCCTGGGTTACATGGCCATAATTCAGACTGTTCTGACCGTTAAGTTAAGATACACTTTATTGATCGCAGTGTGGAAATGGTAAATGTGTCCTCTGTGTTTGACCCATCTTGTACTTAGGATCAATGGCCAGGCAAAGTGTGATGCCCAGGGAACAACTCCAGGCCTAATGCTAGCACTTTGGCCAAGGACAATGGCATTAATATTAACGTGTCTGTGTAGGAGGAAAGATGATTGTGGTCTTAAAACTAAAATAATATTTTTATTAAAGTCCATTGTTATATGTAACCTTTGCTTTGATGTAAGACATCGTACCTCCAAACTACGAAAATATCCATCTAAATTATTGTTATGACTGAGAACAAAGGAATGCAGAGGCTAAAGTCTGTTTGATTTTTATTCTGAATAAATGGTAAAAATGTATATGAATGCATAAAACATAAATGCTTTATGTTTTTTTTTTTCTCACTCTCAAGAATAACTGTTACTTGCATGACCTAGTTTTAGGTCATTTTAGCCCAAAATATTGAAATGTCGGAACAGTTGACTAACAATATTTGATACTTTACCTGTGCGGTGCTTTGTTGGACACTGTGTCTGCTGGACAGATGCTGGGGGGGGAGAAAGAGAGAGAGAATCAAGAAATCATGTAACTTATTCATAAGATGGTGGTTATGTTATTGATGTTATTGACATCGAACTGTTCCCAAAATGAAAAGTTATGTTTTAGACTGAGCAGTAAACAATATATGTTTCTGATGATATGTTTCACAATGCCTGTTTGGGTTCTGATAACAAGTGAGTATCTTCCATCATTGTGTACCATGTTGCCCTATTCTACTGCCATGTTATAGTTTAAAATATTTCCAAAGATGATCTAAATAGTTGGGGAAAAAAATCTACGCGTTACTCAATAATTGAAATATCTCCTGCCATCTT
This sequence comes from Typhlichthys subterraneus, assembly GCA_027564835.1. Taxonomy (NCBI): domain Eukaryota; kingdom Metazoa; phylum Chordata; class Actinopteri; order Percopsiformes; family Amblyopsidae; genus Typhlichthys; species Typhlichthys subterraneus. The sequence goes on from JAODUH010000730.1 coordinate 5,164, forward strand.
CTCCTCTCTTCTCTCCACCTAGTTCTCATCTTCATCCTTGCTCTCCTGACCACCTCAACCTCTGGCATGGTCTCCTGTATGTCCTCCTCTATGTCCTCCTCTAACTTAAAGTAGCTGCCATTGTCTGTCCTTCTCCTCCTCTCGTCCCCTTCCTTCTCCACATTCAGTCACTAGGCAACGGAACAAAGGGAAATCACCGTGGCTACCGCATGTGTCCGGTACACAGCCGGGCTATTTAAGGCAGGCTAGATGAAAGACAGCAGAACATTAGGACTTAACTAGGACAGCATGTTGTTAAGTTGTTTATTTAGAGGGCCTCCATTAACGGATACTGTGGCACTCAGATAGTTATCCACAAGTAACATTTATACATGTACAGTATATTATTCAACTATTTTTGAATTAAATCAAGCCACATTAACTAATAATATAGCCGAATGAACAGTGTAATTGCCCTCTAAATTGTATTTTTTGAGCTGTTAACTAAATAATACAATTGCACTGCATGTAAATGATGGTGTTACTATTGACAAAACTTCAGTTTTTATAGAAATTTATTGTCTGAATATGGTTCTACGTGTCATATCCATTAAATATCGCCCTGGACTTGCAACAGTACTACTCGTCCACAAGTGCGTCATCAACCTCAAATGTTAACGTTAATGTGAGTGAGCCCCCCTCCCCTCCCTCGAAACGTAGGACTCTTGTACAGTACATCTAACATCTCACAAATACTATCTCAGAACAAACATCTGAGCTTGTTTTGCATCACCTTCTGCTGACCTTCCTTGATTGTCTTTTGATCACATCAGACAGACAGCAGGCTCACCTGGGTGAAAATGCAGCTGCCTCCTCAGGCTAAACCGCAGCCTACTCACGCCAGGCTTTGGAAAAGATTTGTCTCACCCAGACAGTCGCAAGGTCATTCTCCCAGATGCCAGTAACCATACTGGCAGCAATTCTGTTAGTTTGGTCTGTCTGGTTTTTAAGGATTCCCATAGAACTGTGAGTGTACTGTGTGTGTTTTTGTAATCCTGCATTGGTTTCTTACCATTTTGTACAGATCTGAGACACTAATCTGATCTGCGTCCACCATTTCAAACTCCTTCCGAGGTACCAGGTCCAGGCCTAAATGTCTGAATGTGATGAGGAGAGAGAGAGACAGAGTGAGAGCAAGAGAGAGACTACAGCAATTGGCTAGGAATAAAATATGAACGTAAATAATCCGTAAATAATTTTGTGAAACTAACACATTTGGTATTCTAAAGCACTAAGAAAGTGAGTGAGAAGAAACAATTATGTAACAAGTTCATAGCAAGGAATAAGCATCATTTATTAAGATGTTAAATTGTGTTACTTTTTTAATTTCCTTATGCAGAAAGTATCCCTTGGTGCTATCATTACCATTACTGTAACATCAGAGGTTTAATATTGCCAATATTAACTTAATTCCCAATTCTACTGCTCAGTTCTTTCCATTAAATGATTTAATTCAGCCAGTCGACGGGATCCCATGAGTCTCACTAAATCTGCCAACATCTAATCGGATCTTTAATTATGTGTGCGTGTGCGAGTGGACAGGCATGTGCTTGCGTGTGTGCGTGCGTGTGCGTGCATAGAGGTGTAATCTATGCGGCAGGATAGTGTCGTGGACTCGTGGTCTGCTTGTTCCAATTCCAGGTCAGAAGGTCATGGGTTCAAGCCATATAGTTCTATGGTTCAAGCCCTAGTGGACCTACATACTAATGCTTACCCATATACTGTATACCTGGCTTTGGATAAAAGCATCTGCTAATTGACCTTCTTGTATTCATGTGTGTGGCTTTGTATACACACACACACACACACACACACACACACGCACACACACAAATGCTCACTCATTTCCCCAGTCCAGCCTGACAGTGATGTGCCTCTTGACATCCTTGCTCTGGTCCTGGGTCAGGTGACCAGATAGAAGCTGTCTCCTCAGGTCGATCAGCTCTGACATCACGTGACGCACTTTGTAGAAAAGATCCACCTTGTGTTTCTAGGGAGGAGAGCAGACAGAGGTAAAACATTTTAGGGTTGTGAAATAGTATCTTAGCAAGACATTATAGCGGCCCTAGGTTTGAATACAATGGTATGTGAATAAGAGAAGAAAGGAAATTGAAAACACAAATGATAGATTTAGAAACTTCTCAAAATAATCAGGCAGTTTAGATGTTCAGAGCAGCCTACTATATTTGTATTATTGCTCATGGATAATGTCCTTGAGATGTTTCGTCTAACATTGTTCATTGGTGTCTAAAGGTACGAGATGCTGTATTTTTCCACAAAATGTTGGCATGCTGTCATAGAGAACAGCACAGAGTATAAAGCCCTGGGAAAACTAACTGGTAGCTCTAACATCTCCATTTTGGCATTTTCAATTTCAAGCTCACTGCGGGGCAAATACGATTTGTTTTGTGTTAAATGTGGTCACTGATCTTGATAGTCTAGTGCGTGTAGGTGCAAAGACCCAACAGATTGTGCTTGTAATAAATCCCCATGCATGCCATAGTGTTCTCAATCCTTAAAAGTCACCATCTGTTGCCATTTCCCCCCGAAGAAGCTTTAAAAACAAAAGCAGTGACGGGAAAGCATGTCTGATTAAATGCTTACCAATGCACCTATTCAAGACACCATGGCAGCTGAACAAAGCCATTTTGTTCAGAATAGACTAAACTCAATTTAAGAGAGGACAGCCATTGTGAATATTGAACATTAGGACTAAATATGTACATGGATGCTATCACACACACACAATCACAAACACACACACTTGTGTAGCCTGGTTTATATATAGTGTAATAAGTGCCTTGAAGGCCAGTAACAGCAGGCACAGTTGAATGTCTCGTCAGTTCCTGGCAGAGCACCTATGCACAGAACAGAATGATTCTATAAAGAAAGCAGATGGTAAGATCCTGTGTATGCTTGGGTCCTCAGCAGATACATATTCACTTCTATTCTGTACATGTCCACCCATGCCTCTGTGTCTTCATATGCATACACACGCGCACACACACACGCGCACACACACCACCAGCTACTTCAACCGGTTCATTCACAGCTGAATGAACCGGTGTGATATTACTGTGTGCGGTCACACAGTAATATCTGTCAACCAAGTCCGTAGAGATCCAATGTTCAGGTAATAAATTATGAATATGTTTATAAAAATTGAAATAGAAAAACAAACATTGTTACAACTTTATTGTAACAACCATTGTTACAATAAAATGAGTCATTAAAATGTATGAGCAAAATCTAACATGGTTGTAGGGAATACAGGCAACAGACCCGCCATGCCAGTACAAGACATATCTTTAATGTGGTAAGAATGCTTTACAGACCAACCGCGTGTCCCCCAGCCTCTCCCTTTGTGTTAAGGCAACCCAGCTGATATACCTGACTGGGGAAACCACGCTAAATTACATAGGGGTCCCTAGTATCCCCAGTCCCATCCCACATAATTAAATACACACACATACATACACACATGTATGAAACCCCTCACCACATGCCCTGATGCCCATACTACCAACTGTAATGGCAACATGGTACAGTTAACATTGTAAACCAGACAGACTAAGTAGAACACATCCCAGTAACACCCCTACAGCTGATCCCACATGGTACGCTCCGGGAGCCAGCACACTATGGATGCCCCTCCCCCACAGCCAAAGTGCACCTCAGGAAGAGAGAGAGATTGGGTTAATGGTCAAAACAACCACCATAAAGGAATTAATACAGGCCTGTGCAGTAATGTGTCCAACTGTGTAATGTCATACATCTCCAAAGCGTGAGGGAGACTTGTCTTCCTCACAATGGTCATTCTAAAAAAGAATCCCTCTTATGGTTTGCTGCACCGCATTGCAACTTTGAGATCATTATACAATACATTTCCTCTATCTAGAAGGTTGGACCTATGAAGATTACAAATATGTCTAAAGATCTCCCCCCTTGTTTCAGGAACACATACAAGATAAAGGCTTGACAGGAGTAATTTCACGAGTCACAGTAAAGTCTTATACACCACAACATGGTGAGCCAGAAGGGGCAGTCCAACAAAGACTCATGCAGCTATAAGAATGAAATCACACATTAAGGCTGGTACTGGTTTTCCTTTGCTAGCCAATATGTGGTTCCAACAGAGCAGTTGGAAGCCTCTCTCAATGTTGTGTGCAGTTGTAGCGGAGATTGTATACAGTAGGTGTCACTTTACCTCTGCTAAACTAACTCATATGTATCTTTTCTTGCCAGACCTTCCCAAATGTAATGTATTCGCTGTGACTAAAGATTCCTCTGTGCCATGCATGAATCTTCTACTTGGAACTGTCTGTAAAGTCTGCTCAAACACTATTATAGGTTTACTAATCGTATTTATGTTTATACTCAAATTATTTGTGAAACTCCTACTGTGCAGTAAATTACTGTATACCGTAAATTAAAACAGAAGGTAACTGACTTGGTGAAATTACTATGTTTTTGATATTGAATGTTTGCAGTTTACTTGATGGGATTTTACTTTCCATGACAGCCAGAAACAAGAGAGTTTTTCAATGTTTGACATTTGGGTATTAAAATCGCAGCAAACATAATCATACATTCACATCGCAAGCAACAGTCAGCTACGAAGCAACATGCAGTACTGTACTGTCAATCAAGTCATTGAACACTAGTGAGCAAAAAAAAAATACACATCAAGAGACTAAACTCTCAGTAACTTGTGAGTTAATTTTGGATGACAGGGTGTAGTGACTACACAATCATAGAGGTGTTTGTCCGATGTGCCTCCTTCATCAAAATGGGCCTATAATGGGTTCATTGTATTTATGTTGACTGCTGATGCAAGCCAAATTGTCCCTCGGGACATTCAAGTTTTACTCCGCTCTACATATAAAGAGGTTGTATAAATCTCTTGTGAAGGTTTATTGAATGCATGGAGGCAAAACCAAGCGAATCACAATTTGAATGACGCTCTAACACCATTCACTCAAACATATCTTGATGTAAGCGATAATATTATTATTGTAATTATTATTAAATAATTATTGCAATCATTTTGATCTCCACAGCATTCATATAAATACCTGTTTATCTAAAATGCATGTATAGTTGATTCATGAGTTCGTGTTATGAGCCTATGCTGGCAAGCAAGGCAGACACAACATACAGGCAGGGCAGATATGCCCGTCAGCAATGCCCAACGTGCCCACAGGTGACAGAGCACAGCATCTTGGCTACAACAAGCTGCTACATCACTGGCAGTGTGAATGCAGGGTAAAGGTTTTGCAGGCAGGACTATGGTCTTAAGATCTTAAATATCCTTTGTGTAATTGATATTTGTGCTTGTCCCTCCTTTCATATTGTTCTACCACTGCCTCCTCCTCTGTTCCTGGCATGGTGGAGTGAATCACACTTACTCTCCCTGCCCAGGTAGACACAGACAATCTCTGACACATACATGCAAACACAAATTCACTAACCTGCATGCCCACACACACACACACTAGTAGTTATCTAATGTTTCATGATATGGTATTCAGTTGAATAACGCTTTGTTTACTGGAGAAAAATCAAACACACAGATAGTTTTCTCTGTCTTGACTCATGTCTATAATAGCGACTATTGAGTGGTCTAATAATATCTGTAGAAAGAAAGGTATGAAAATGACTATAGAATCATGCACCCACCCCACACACGCATACTGTACAGTAGTACACACATACACCTGCTTACTAGCATACACGAATTAAGCCTCAATTCCACTAACCACACACACACGCACACACATATATATATTTGCGTACATAGTGGGTGGGTGGGTACACAGGCTAAAGAAAAGACTGATGCACTTGAATTAAGGTGCAAATCAAGCATGTTGTGAACATGTGTCAAGTCTTACAATACTGACTGATTTGCCAAAGTGTCAAACAGTCACCTTCCACTTTAGAATAGCATTTTCTAGTCAGAGTTAGAGAGACATATTAGAAAACTACTTCAATTGCCACTAAATCTATGGGAACATCACAGACACCTCCCTTCCATTGACACCCGGGTTATGTGCTCGGCCCTTTGTTATTTTGTATTTATATGCTACCACTGGGTGATATTATTTGTAAATATGGTATTAGTTTTCATTGTTGTGCTATTGATACCCAACTTAATATGCCCCTGGAACTTAAAAACCAGTCTGACCTCAGAATATCAGAGTCATGCCTTTTGGAAATAAAACAATAGATGTCTTTAAAATGTTTGCACCTAAACCCAGATAAGACTGAAGTGTTAATTATTGGACCGGCCAGGCACAGACCAGCGATGTGCAGCATAATGACCAATAGGAATTTATTTAGAGAGAGACAGTTGCAACACCTCTGTTTTCATGTCTGACAGACAGGAAAAGGATACTGGGCATGTGTGAATGTCCATCTGTTCTCATTTGGATCTGGCTGTGGATATAGACCAGTTTCAAATAGTCCTGGCACATCACGCATTAGTTTATCTGAGCTGCCCTTAATTCTGCACTATTCTCAATTTGAGGCTTTCTCACTGCAGCTAAATGACAGCTAAATCATCCACATCCATGTCTTCTGAAGCTAATTATCAAATGCCACCAATTTGAAATTCCTCCATAATTCCGTCTTGAGTCTTAGAATACAATTCTAAACAGGCAATCAAAATCTGTTAACTACTTGTGTTTTCTAAACCTACTGTAAGCAAACTGGTTGTGTAAATTGAATGTTCCTTGCAACATTTGGAATACAATTGTATTTAAATAAAATTAAAATCATTTGATGCCCCCTCCTGCATACTGACTACTTCTCCACTGTTAGTAGGGGACTTGTAATGCAATTCAGGCTCACAGCTTTAAAATCAGAAAGAGACATCAGCAACATCTCTATTGTACTATACATCCTATTGTCTTGCCTGATAATGTGTGGCTGTGGCAAGTTAGGAAGCCATCAGAGAGTCCAAAAAGGCACCAAACTGCCCTGGTTCCCCTAAACGGCTATGGCAACACAGGATCACTGCTCTTTAACTCGTTTTAGAAAGGGCTGTGGTTTTATTTCAGCATGTAAAACTGTGTATTAGGAAGTCAACTGTCACACTACCGAAGAAGTATAAACAGGACGCTATATTATTAGAGAAAACTGGTTATGATGGCTGTTGTTCATTAGGCTCCGCAAACTAAATAAGCTCTATTACATAAACATAACATGCAAGTAGCATAGCCTGGTTTCCATTGATTGTGAAGCCAGTGAAATATGAGAAGAGAAATATGTTGACATAAATGTGAAAACCAGAATCAAAACTGTACTGAACACTCCCACAACCTGCTAAAACATATGATTTATCTAGCCTGCATTGAATGTTCAAATTACTCACAGTATGATACAGTCAATTCAATAAACATCTCAGTTGCCCCTCAAGCCTCTTACCATGTCAAATGTTGGCTGTTGTTATATAATAATTGATATGTTTATGCTTCTGCTTCTGTATCTACAGCTATACTGGAGCTGGAGCTGATTATGCTTTGAACCACATTTGGAGATGAATTAATGAATGAATTAATTAATTAAGATTAGTTGTAGGGTTGCACCGCACTGTATAACACTACTATAATAAAAATATAATAAGTACTAAAGTAATATAGGGCCCCTGCTTGTTATATGTGTAATATTTATTACAGTTATAATCCTTGTAAGAGTTTCACATAAATTAACAAAATATTTTAAATATAAATAATGTATACAGTAGTTTATGGGGCGATTCATTTGTTTTGCCTGAATAAATAAAAACTCAATTAAACGCCCTACATTGCCTTGAAGCCTAGAGTTTATGATGTGTGGGTAAGCCAAAATTTGGAGACGTCAATAATCCTGGTGAGAGCACAATCTGTTGTAGCTATAAAGCTATAAGCAGCTGCTGCTTAAAGCTGCCACATAAGGTGTGCAATGTGTGTGTGTGAGATCATACTGTATGTTGAGTGCTGTCCTTTGTCTGTCCGGTGCCAACTTCATCAGAAAGCCTGTCCTGACCTTGAACCCTGCTAGTGTGAATGCAACACACACACACATGGCCTTACTCAGCATGTGGTCACAAGCCTGCCAGACTGTCATGCCCATGCTGTGCTTAAAAACCTCTCTCTCTCTCTCTCTCTCTCTCTCTCTCTCTCTCTCTCTCTCTCTCTCTCTCTCTCTCTCTCTCTGTCTCTCTC
>JAODUH010000731.1:0-13406 GCA_027564835.1 Typhlichthys subterraneus
TTTATATTAAGCCTCTACATCCTTTAATGACATGCTAAGACTAAAATTACTGATTTCCCTTGACTATCCCTTTAAGACTTTTTAAAGACCACCAAAAAAACATTTAAGTGTGTATGTGTGTGTGCGCGTGCGTGCGTCTGCATGTGTGTGTGTGTGTGTGTGTGTGTGTGTGCGTGCACTACCGTCAGGTGTGCTGGAGCAGCCAGACAGCGAGGACAGCGCTGACTCGGAGGTGGCTGACATCACAGAGCTGCTGATCCCTGATAGGCCGGACGCTGGGCTGGGGAACCGCCCCTGGGCGTGGCCGTTCCACCTCTCATCCAACCAGCAGCAGCCCGACTCCGGGCTAGCCTTGCTATTGGCTGTGGAGCAGGAAGTGTTGCCATTGACAACAGAGGAAGCTAAGGTGGACACACAAAGGATTAAACCAAGTTACTAGTTAACTGGATAGTTATGTTAAAGTGCACCTTCACCCAGCTGTGAGCCTGACTCCACCCCTCCAGCTGTGAGCCTGACTCCACCCACCCTAGTCAAGGAGCTCAGTGAGTTGAATTTGATGACGCACAAGTGAAGTCATCCAAGGCGAGTTTTAACGCATATGACGCGTAGAGCCACTTCCAGACCATAAAATACAGATTTTTAGAAAAGCGGGAATTTTGTCAATCTTAACCCTTTGAACCCTAAGTGTCTTCTGGTTATTTTTCACCACTTTCATATTAAGGCTTCTAATATCATTTCTGTAATAGACGTAATCAAGTCTTTTATGTCTGTTATATCAGCTACAATTACATGATAATATTACTAAATATTTGAGACACTTAACTGTGTTTAAAAATGCAATTATTATTAACACCTATTATGTTTTGTGTTTATTATGGATGGTAAACTAGCGTATAGTTTTGCTGACATATTTTGTTTCCTCCATGCCTTGACTAACTTTAAAACAAATATACAAAATTAATTGAAGTAGTCACATTGTATTCATCTAGGTGTGTGCATTTCTATTTATAAGCACTTAGTTTCATGGGGTATGCTTTTATACACACACACACAACATATAGTTATCGCTATATCGTTATATAGTATAGGTCGCCACGGCAATGATAAGCAAACTTTACATGATGACCGTTGTGTGGTTGTGTGTAGGCTGTCGTGTTAACAACCCAACACAATTCAGGGTTTGTTGCGACTGGTCAAAATGTAATACCACGTCCAGTAAAATAAGACATTGTGGAAAATCTTTTAAATTTAGAAAAAATATTTTTAGACTTTTAAAGGAACAACACCATTTTCTTGTTAGTTAACAGTTAAATCGTATTTAGTAGTTTTTACTAGTATTTACTAGTAGTACTACTATATTACTAGTAGTACTACAGGTCTGTACTAGTCTTTACATGCAAGTTGCTTTGGATAAAAGCGTCTGCCAAATGCCGTAAATGTAAAATGTAAATGTACATATGGCTAAATAACGGTGACCTAGTCTTTACAGATCACTTGTTTATGGTTAACTAGTCTTTAATGATTGCTAGTTAACAGTGAACTAGTGTTTAGATGACTAGGAAACAGTTAACTACTAGTAGTACTACATGTCTAAACGTTGTCTACTCACAGTGTGTGTCGTTCCAGGTGCTGATATCATCAGTATGAGACACAGAAACCTCCTGTTCCATCCTCTGAACAAGGCAGACAGACAGACAGACAGACAGACAGAAAGACAGAAAGACAGACAGGTCAACCAGTAGTATACATAGAACCAGGGGCTGATGCAGTACAACAGTATACTAAAACAAGTGTAATACTGCAGTATAGCAGCAGCATGGATGCATGGATGCATGGTTACCTACTAACCCTAGGACTACACTCACATGCCTGGCTTACTGGACATGGTGGGGTAACCCCAACTCTACTGGTTCACTGGGCATGGTGGGGTAACCCCAACTCTACTGGTTCCCTGGGCATGGTGGGGTAACCCGGTAACCCCAACTCTACTGGTTCCCTGAACATGGTGGGGTAACCCGGTAACCCCAACTCTACTGGTTCCCTGGACATGGTGGGGTGACCCAAACTCTACTTATTCCCTGGACATGGTGGGGTAACCCCAACTCTACTGGTTCCCTGGACATGGTGGGGTGACCCCAACTCTACTGGTTCCCTGGACATGGTGGGGTAACCCCAACTCTACTGGTTCCCTGGACATGGTGGGGTAACCCCAACTCTACTGGTTCACTGGACATGGTGGGGTAACCCCAACTCTACTGGTTCACTGGACATGGTGGGGTGACCCCAAATCTACTGGTTCCCTGGACATGGTGGGGTAACCCCAACTCTACTGGTTCACTGGACATGGTGGGGTGACCCCAACTCTACTGGTTCACTGGACAACACTACACATGTACTAGGGTACCTGTAAGTCGTCTAGGCGCTGGTCTAATAGTCTCTGCTGTCTCTTGGTCTTTCTCTTTAGTTTCTTCTTCTTGTTTTTAGAAACCTTTCCATCCTACACACACACACACACACACTCATATGATTAGAAACAGACCCAGTATGTTGTTAGCATCATTAGCATCATTAGCATCATTAGCATCATTAGCATGGTGGTTGCTGCAGCAGGTGTGGACGTTCCATACATGTATAGTGTTGCCATAGAGACAAGGATGCAGCATGCACACTAATCTAGAGGCACAGCTGTCATGGTTACCTGAGGGTCCCTGGGAGCTGTGCTGACTGGAGAAGAACAACAGGAGGAAGATGAGGAAGAGGCAGACAGACAGACAGGCAGACAGACAGGCAGACAGACAGGAGAAGCCGTTAGAACCTGGCAGAGAGACAGACAGACAGCTCAGAAGAGAGACAGCAGATAGGCAGAGAGACAGCCAACGTCAGCCAATCAGAGAGCTGATACCAACCTGAGGAACCAGAAGGGGGCGGGGCCCCGGCCCTCTGCCACAGGGTCGCCTCGGCCGCCAGCCGGCGCACGTAGAGCTCGTTGGCGTCCAGCAGGATGTTCTCCGGCTTGATGTCTGTGTGGATGATCTTACACTTGGTGTGGAGGTAGTCCAGCCCCTGGAGCACCTGGAGGGGGGGCAGCAGGTCACACTGTGTGTGTGTGTGTGTGTGTGTGTGTGTGTGTGTGTGTGTACCTGGCGTATGATGGCCTTCACACACACCAGGGGGAGGCCCATATAGTTGGACTTGATGATCCATTTGAGCAGTTGGTGGCCCAGGACCTCCAGGACCATGCAGACGTCTGGACAGTCAAGGACACACACCTCCTCTGTGTGTGTGTGTGTCTGTGTGTACACTCACGCGTACCATTAAATAATAATAATAATAATAATAATAATGTCATGAAGAAGCTGTTTTGTTCTCTGCCCTGGTGCCACAGGTGAGAGGAGCTTCTCTAAATTCAGAGTTTTTGTTGTCACCATGGTCAGTAAAGGATAATCTAGTTTAGGACGTTAAAGACCCTGATGGACCCTGGGGTGACGGTGTTAAGGACCCTGGTGTTTAGGACCCTGGTGTTTAGGACCCTGGTGTGACGGTGTTAAGGACCGTGGTGTTAAGGACCCTGGTGTTTAGGACCCTGGTGTGACGGTGTTAAGGACCGTGGTGTTTAGGACCCTGGTGTGATGGTGTTAAGGACCCTGGTGTGATGGTGTTAAGGACCCTGGTGTTAAGGACCCTGGTGTTTAGGACCCTGGTGTGACGGTGACGTCAGTAAAGGATACGGACTCCGTTCACGCCAGAGATCTTGAAGTCGTCGATCAGCTGTACGATGGTCTCTCTGTGGGGATCTGAGGGATCACTGTCCCTCACCTGGAACCACAGCGTCAGTCTGAGCATGCTAATGCCTGTCACCAAGGCAACATGAACGCTGCACTACCACCACATGCAAACTGTAGCCATGACAACAGTAGCCACAACTAAAACAGCTAATTCTGTAGCTATAAACCATAAGGTAAATTCATGTGTCACAGTGTGTGTGCGTGATGTCACAATGTGTGTGTGTGATGTCACAGTGTGTGCCTGATGTCACAGTGTGTGTGCGTGTGTGTGTGATGTCAAAGGGTGTGTGTGTGATGCCACAGTGTGTGTGTGATGTCACAGTGTTACTCACACATCGTAGCAGCTTGATCTCATCCAGGGCCGTCTCTGTGTAGTGCTGAGCACTCTTAACCACCTTCAGGGCTACAAACCTCTTCCTCCTGCATGAACACGCACACACACACGTTTCTAGGTTCTGTCTTATAAACTTTAATGAGATGTTGCCATCTAATGAAAGCCTTCCGACTGTTGTCTAGGTGAGACACTGCATGTGTGTGTGTGCGTGCGTGCATGTGTGTGTGCGTGTGTGCATGCGTACGTGAGGTCCCAGCAGAGCCACACAGTAGAGAAGTGTCCCCAGCCCAGCTTCCTGATCACATGGTAGCGCCCATTAAACAGGTCTCCTATCTTCACTGGGTAGTATCCCCCTGGAAACAATGTGGTAACCCATGGCAGCAGATAGGAGGGGAAGGGGGACTATTAGTTACAGCAGGGCACATTCATCAATCAATCAACATAAAACAATATTCAAATCCCAAACTTGGAAACAGAAAACCTTCCCATCAAACAAATATCAAAATACCCTAGTGGTGGTTACCATGTAGGGGTGCAGAATATATGGCGGATGTTGAAGGGGGTCACGCTATAGATTTTTCCTTAGCCTAATTTATTAAACTTAAAAAAACAGGCCTGGACTAGTCATAGTGGTCTGTAATAACCCTATGTGTAGGCCTGGTCTAGTCATAGTGGTCTGTAATAACCCTATGTGTAGGCCTGGTCTAGTCATAGTGGTCTGTAATAACCCTATGTGTAGGCCTGGTCTAGTCATAGTGGTGTGTAATAACCCTATGTGTAGGCCTGGTCTATTCATAGTGGTCTGTAATAACCCTATGTGTAGGACTGGTCTTGCCATAGTGGTGTGTAATAACCCTATGTGTAGGCCTGGTCTAGTCATAGTGGTGTGTAATAACCCTATGTGTAGGCCTGGTCTAGTCATAGTAGTGTGTAATAACCCTATGTGTAGGCCTGGTCTAGTCATAGTGGTGTGTTATAACCCTATGTGTAGGCCTGGTCTAGTCATAGTGGCCAACATTAGAATGCAAATAAATGCTGGCTAAAAGCAGTTGACAATTAATTTAGACCATGGTAAATGGAAATCTGAATAAACTGTTAAACATGCACAATGACAGTGATTATAGCTCATGCCTGCTCTAGGGAGGTGAAACCTTACAGTGAAACGCAGGCAACCCTAGCCGTTTTATATTCAGCTCGCTGAACGTCACTAAGCAAATATGAAACATTGCAGCAAACATCTCACGCTCTCAGAAGGATTGTAGTGACGGCACTATCGCCACTCCCTTCCCCAGAATACCTTACTTACTGTGTTTGATTCGTGCTGAATACAAGTATTTTCTTTGTATTTTAATTTACTGTTGGCCTTATTCGTATTTCGTGTATCGGGGAACAGCAAATATTATAACGACATACAGCAATTGTGATATTGATTGGATACCATTACAGAAAGGTCCATATTGAACATTGTTGTTTTATATTCATACAGCAGGTCGGTCTACTGCATTTGTTGTCATCAGTGTTGTTAATGTTTTTCTTAAGAGCACTTGCCTCTGCCATTTTGTCTTTATTTTTGTATGTATTAGAAAATGTATAGGTATATTAGATGTGTGCAACACAAACTTGACCCACAGCAAGCATATTTTGATACATTTTAAACTAATGTAGTTATCTAAAAATAGCTTATAGGCATAGGCTTGGCTACTGTACATGATGACATGACAAAAAGCCGTTAAAATTAATTTGTAGAATGTAAATACATTCAGTTAGTATGCTACCTTGGACAGCTCCCGTAACGTGCAGCTGAAGATGTTCTTTATTAGTGAGCAAGTTATGTGCTGCTTCGGGACACAGGTCTTAACAGAATCTTAAGGCAACATTAAACCATCTTAAATGCGTCGCTATCGGGAAACGGTGCCCTGGTCTAGTCATATCATAGTAGGCTTAGGCTATGAAAGAAGACAGGCACTTCTGATGTGGTGTGCAGGATTTGTACGCATATAATTTGCGCTGAAGATGGACAGACTATGGCTAACGAACAACCAAACATATCACTGTAGGCGACAGCAAAGTGAGTGAACATGAGCAGTAAACTATTTTGTTGTTTCCTTGTTGTTAGCATACGTTAGCATAATGCGTTGGATGGACAGACGGAGAGATGTGTGATAGATGACAGTGTTTCCTCTAGGATGTCTTTAAGCAGTGGGGGAGAATGTTTATACCTGGGTGGTGCGCACAATGCCTACGCTGGTGGTCGGAGTGCATATCAATAGTTGAATTTCTAAAATAAAATGTATTTAAAGAAGTCATTTCATGCTCCTTTTCACATGCTGACACAGTTCCTTGACAAGCTTAGGTGAAAATACCACATAAATGAGGTGGAATAGCACCATCACAACCACAACTCTCGAAAAACGGTCATATTTCAGTGACTGTTAAATGTAACAAGCCACTGCCCACCTGCCCCAATTTCCACGAATCTGAGTTGACGTGAGGCTACGACTGCTTGACTGCTAGTACTCAAACGTGTTTTGAACGACAAGATTTATTTTCAGCAGTGTTTTCAAGGTTAATATTGCGCATTAATTCCAGCTCGTCATCCAGACTACAGTAGAGCATACAGGCGGCAGAATGTAGTTCTGTGTATCTGCATCTGCGTGTGTGCGATTGTTTAAGAGCAAGTGATTTGATCACAGCAATTCGGCGAGCCTTTAACGGAAAGTGTATTACGCAGTGTTTCAGTAAATATTTAGTTTGAATCACGATACTTGCAAAACATCGTGATGTGTGTCATCGCCGATGGACGATTGAATCATCTATCGGCCCAACCCTAAATATCCAATACCCAATATCACATGTGGTGCAACCCTGTTACCATGGCAGCAGATGGGAAGGGGGTAAGGGGGGGGGGTTACCATGGCAGTAATCATGGGGGGTGTGTGTGTGGTTACCATGGCAGTAGTCAGAGGGGTCCTCCTGCTCCTCATCATCGGAGCCCAGCTGCTCTGGGGGGAACGGGCTCAAGTCTCCAGGAGGCGTGGCCTGTTGGACGCCAGCTGAGCCAATGGAGGGGAAGGTGGGCGTGGCCTCATGGGGATGTGGGGGAGGAGGCGTGGCCTCATGGGGACAGGGGGAGAGGGGCGGGGCCTCATGGGGGCGGGGGGAGAGGGGCAGGGCTTTGGAGCAGTCCCGCGGTGACGAGGGTGCAGGCAGGAGGGCATTCTGGGTAATCTCTGGGGGGGAGGGAGGAGCTACTGCAGCTGGCAGACTGGGCTCTGATTGGCCGGCTGAGGCAGGTGGGTCATGTGGGTGGGGCTCTGTGGGGGGGCGTGGCTTCTGCAGTATGATGTCATCAGCTCTGGAACACACACACACAGTCAGTGTGATGTCATTGTTACACATAAACCAGCATGCTACACATAGAGGTCCCTATAGAGTACTATTATCAGTTCATCCTCCATGCACATGTCGTGCGCGCACACACACACAGGCATGAAGTCGTTGTCCCGTCATGCACCAAAGCAGCGTCTGAAATAAGCTCCGTGAGTCAGAGGTCTGATGGTGACTGTGCTGAGGGTGACTATTTATAGCGCTTGGTTGAGTCCCAATACCAAGGGGTTCCAACGCCCCCTCGGCGTGTCGACAGATTAGATAGGCTGCCATGCGTGTTGTCTCCTACGGTCTCCAGTTAGAACCAGGTCTCTAATGGTCTCACCCGGTGGTCTCCGGGCCCGGCGACTCCTTGGCAGCTCTCCGGTTCTTCTTCCCTTTCCTGCGGGCTTTCTTGCCGTGACGGGGGGGCGGCTCGCTGCTCACGGCTGCAGGTCAAATGACACAAAAATTTTGTTTAAGTAGTAAACACGCAAGCTCCACATGTCTACGGCCACGCACACACACACACTGGAGGCTAACAGGATGCTAACAGTAGCTCCAGGTGTCGCAGGAGCGAGGATCCACCCACCACGGGACACTCTGCTAAGGGCTAAGGAGCTGTCCCCAACAGGACAGTCCCCTGCCTAGCCTAGCCTAGCCTAGCCTAGCCTCGCGGGTCTCTCTCCGTACCCCCAGAGCACCAGACCCACAAACAACACCGACACAAACCCCATGTACCTTACCGATCAACATTCCGCTGCTCGGAACCAGAACCACAGCGCCCAACACGACTATACCGGCAGCTAGCCGTTAGCAGCCCTTGTGTCGTGGTTATTTCGGGTGTGTATTCCTCACCGTTCATGGATGTCATCTGGACAGCTGCACCGCTCAATGTGCGACGCATGCGCAGATTCAGCATCATGTAGTGTACATAGTTTTCAATTGTGTTTTTATTATTGCGAGCACATAAAATCAGCAAAGGTTTTTATATTTATATTATCTTACCTTTATTACAAATACAGTATTGTGCTGGGAAATAATAATAATAATAATAATAATAATAATCTGGCTCTGAAGCTCAAATAAAGATTTAAATCTAAGAAATGTGTTCTAACTAACAAAACATGCATGTTGTTAATCTACCAGAATGAAGAATCTTTCAATTAAAATTGTATTTATTACGAACACAGGTCATCATCAATATTTTACAGCATTTTACATGTTTTTAATCCAACGATGAGGTCTTCACGCACACACACATTGGCAGTGGTCAAAATGTGACCGAATATTCGTCAATTAATCAGCATTTGAAAAGTAGAGCGGTCATGCTTGAGGGGATGTGGCTAAAACAAACAGTTTTCATCACATGCTGAACTATCCTACCAAAGATCTACATCTACGGATCACACACAGGGTCACTAAACATGCAAAAAACAAAAGTTTGTGCTCATGTAAATAAATGTCCAGTGACTATAAAACAGTAGGTCAATTAAGTACACATTTAAAAAGAAAAACAGTGCAACTAACAATATCCATGAGAACGAGGCAAATTTAACAGTAGTGTGAGAATATATTGACAGTATTCATTGTCATTGTATTTCATTGTAGTCATTGTATTGTAGTAACTACTGAGAGATTATATATGAAAATAAATACAATCTTTCTCCTAGAGTTGGGTGAAAGGTTTCTGGAGGTGATAAACTGCTCTGGTGGACAAGTACATTTCCAAGGAAACATGCATCGCTGTTCACAGACCTTGAAGAGATAAAGCCGGTGTAATGCAATATGTTTATCATTATTAACATAGCCTACAAAGTGCTAATGTCAGATATAACAGTTTAGGACAAAACAGTTCACCATGTTGACCAAAGCAACATGTCTGCAATATGACTTGTCTGAAATGTTTTGTGGACAGTGGAGTTCTCCGGCATGGCTTCCAAGCTCGGAGCTTCAGGTAATGCAAGCTAGATGGACAATGGTTGTCACATGGAGAGCATCTCTAGGTTACGCTCATTCCATAGGCTATGTTGACAATAGGAAGATCATTACAGTGGCATTATCCTTAACCAACCCATATAACCAGCTGGTGAGCAGTAGTAAGGCACAACTGGTACTTCACAGCTATTTACACACATACACACAAACACGCGCACACACGCGTACACGCACACGCGGACACACACTTTGTGACAGCTGATGTGCTTCCCAATAGAGGTTTACAGGATATTTATAGCTTGTTGTGAAATACAACTAGTGATTGTTATTTATTCAGCAGGACCGTTAGCCGTGCTAACTAACAGCTAGCTAACAGCAATGCATGTCCAACCTAATGTAAGATACAAGGTAGTCAGGTAAAACCAGGCTGGTCATTTTTGGAACACTTATTCTGTCAATATTGCTATCAATAAGTCCTTCACGGGCGCCAGGAGAGCATTAAAGCATCACAACTCTATATAATCCATATGTTGTGCTTCTATTTCCCTCTGTATGGTTATCATAAAACCATATCAGTACAGCAGGTTGACAAGGTGCTTACAATGCTGCCCTCTAGTGGTCTGGCCAGGTGTTAGCATGGCATACAGTGCCATCCTGGCTCATCAGTCATTCAGAGGAAACCACAGTAGTTAGTAGTTAGTTAGTAGTTGATAGTGTCGTCCTGGGGCTCTCCTGAGAAGTGCTATACAAAACTATCTACCTATTCCCCACACGTTATTGCTGCTAGTTCTGACACACACACGCATTAAACACACACACACACTCTCTCTCACACACAAAAACACACACACACATACAAACACTCTCTCACACACACACACACACACACACACACACTAAAGCTGTTAACTCAGGATGACCAGTCTCTCCTCAGGGAGGGTTAGATGCAGTGTGTGTGTGTGTGTGTGTGCAAGAGAGAGGGAGAAACGCATTAGTGTGAGGTCAAAGGTCAGTGACTTTGTTCTCCACCAGAGCAGCAATCTGCTGCAGTCTGTAGGCCAACTGCATCTTCTGGCCTGAAGCATCTTCCTCCAGAGACAGGATTAGCTATAGACAGACAGACAGGCAGACAGACAGATAGGCAGACAGACAGGTTAGTTGTAGACAGACAGACAGGTGTATTTTCTATTATAATGGTAAATAAGTGCCTATTTAGAGTATAAATAATTAGATCAGTAGATCTGTGCTTGTGTGAGTGGTACCTGGTCATAGTATTTGTTGATGTATTTGTAGAGTTCATGTAGAGCAACAAGGCTGTTCATCTCTGATGCAAATATCTAGAGACAGACAGACAAGCAGGCAGACAGACAGACAGGTAGACAGACAGACATCTTTATTATATGTGTGTTTATGGTCTATAATATCATATTGTGTTATTATTATTATTATTATTATCATTATTATTATTGTTATTATTATTATTATTATAGTGTACTGACTCCAGACAGCTCGGTCAGCTTAGAATTCATCTCCTGGTAACTTCCTGAGGCTGCTGCTTGGATATCACTGTAGTATCTACACACACACACACACGCACACACAGTTCACCAGGCATGTGTATATCAACATGTTACTAAACATGTTACCATGTGTATATCAACATGTTACCTCTCTACCAGATGTTTGTATCGAGGAATCTCTCTTGCGTATAGCAGCTTGTTGACTGGAGAATCCTACAGTAAAACACATATTATTATTATTATTATAGTACGTGTTACAGGATAGTAAGAGGCTTGTTTGGGAACATACTTATACATGATTGTATGTTGCCAGACAGACAGACAGACAGTACCCTGCCAACTTTGTGCTCAGAGGTGGTACAGGAGTCGATAAAGGTCTGAGCGATGACGGACAGCACGGCGTCTACGCTGTCTGTCACCTGGACGTCCAGAACAAACTGAGGGTTCTTCAGGATGTTGACCCAGAACCTCAGAGGGAGACTGGTCACACACACACACAGAACCTCAGAGGGAGACTAAATAGACACACTGCATTGATCAATAACCTGATATATGTATCAATAGGTTTGCCTTTAAAAGAGACCCCCTCACCCTATACTCCCACAGCATCTCCCGGGGGACCCGGTCGCTTTACAGTATTTTGCCTCACATTCACCCATTCACACATTCACACACACATTGCTGCCATGCAATGTGTGACCAACCACCGGGAGCAGTTGGGGGGTTAGGCATCTTGCTCAAGGATGCTTACAGGTAGGTCAACACCGGGGTTTGAACTCACAACCTTCCGGCTGGGAGCCAAACACAAAGACCACTCGACCGTCCTGTCCCCAGTAACCATGGTAACGGTCCAGTTAATGTTGTGACAAGTCAAACCTGTTTGTTTTCCAGATGTGCACTGTTTCGGGATCATCTATTCCGTGCTTGTGGGCCAGGTCATCGAGAAAGTCAAAAAAGTAGCGAACAGCGATTGGAGCTGGGCGCTTGGTGCTCAAAATCGATATGAACACATCGTCCACGAACTTCTGGAGAGTTCCCTGGAGAGACAGCAGCCTCTACATTAAGCATATGTGACTAGCACTGTTACATGTGTGACTACCACTTTGTTACATGGCATGTCAACATGTTACTGTTACATGATGCTACATGTCAACATGTTACTGTTACATGGCATGTCAACATGTTACTGGTACATGATGCTACATGTCAACATGTGTTACTGTTACATGACATGTCAACATGTTACTGTTACATGACGCTACATGTCAACATGTTACTGTTACATGGCATGTCAACATGTTACTGGTACATGATGCTACATGTCATCATGTGTTACTGTTACATGACATGTCAACATGTTACTGTTACATGGCATGTCAACATGTTACTGTTACATGACGCTACATGTCAACATGTTACTGTTACACGATGCTACATGTCAACATGTTACTGTTACATGACATGTCAACACGTTACTGTTACACGATGCTACATGTTACTGTTACACGATGCTACATGTCAACACGTTACTGTTACATGACGCTACATGTCAACATGTTACTGTTACACGATGCTACATGTCAACATGTTACTGTTACATGACATGTCAACACGTTACTGTTACACGATGCTACATGTCAACATGTTACTGTTACATGGCATGTCAACATGTTACTGTTACATGATGCTACATGTCAACATGTTACTGTTACATGACATGTCAACACGTTACTGTTACATGACGCTACATGTCAACACGTTACTGTTACATGACATGTCAACATGTTACTGTTACACGACGCTACATGTCAACACGTTACTGTTACATGACGCTACATGTCAACATGTTACTGTTACATGACATGTCAACACGTTACTGTCACACGATGCTACATGTCAACATGTGTTACTGTTACATGACATGTCAACATGTTACTGTTACACGATGCTACATGTCAACATGTGTTACTGTTACATGACATGTCAACATGTTACTGTTACATGACATGTCAACACGTTACTGTCACACGATGCTACATGTCAACATGTTACTGTTACATGACATGTCAACATGTTACTGTCACACGATGCTACATGTCAACATGTGTTACTGTTACATGACATGTCAACATGTTACTGTTACACGATGCTACATGTCAACATGTGTTACTGTTACATGACGCTACATGTCAACATGTTACTTTTGCTGACATGTCAACATGTTACTGTTACACGATGCTACATGTCAACATGTTACTGTTACATGACGCTACATGTCAACATGTTACTGTTACATGACATGTCAACACGTTACTGTTACATGACGCTACATGTCAACATGTTACTGTTACATGGCATGTCAACATGTTACTGTTACATGACGCTACATGTCAACACGTTACTGTTACATGATGCTACATGTCAACATGTTACTGTTACATGACATGTCAACATGTTACTGTT
>JAODUH010000732.1:0-13406 GCA_027564835.1 Typhlichthys subterraneus
TAAAGCTTTTGATGGGACAGTTAGGTCCTAGAGATGTGGTGACAACAGCTGCGCAGAGGGGGCCCAAATATTTTTTTATCATGGGGCCCATAATTCCTGGCGGCGCCCCTGTGCACATGCATACACACACACACACACACACGCACACACGCACACACACACACACACACCTAGGCACCTAGGCAGTTAGTGTTACAGTAACAGAGACCCCTTTTCAACATGCACTCTGCCCCCTACAGCATGGTCAAAAAAGTACACACACAACTCCACCAGCTACGGTACAGGTGAACGATGCCCCTTCCTCAATACTGTAAAAGTGGGGCAGGCAGATGAGAAAGAGCTATTTGCCTCCACTGGGCCTCATTAATTCAGTCTAATCAGATACTGTAATATACTGCTGAGGAGAGACAAGCAACATATCCTGCACAACGCGTGTGTGTGTGTGT
Organism: Typhlichthys subterraneus; assembly: GCA_027564835.1. Taxonomy (NCBI): domain Eukaryota; kingdom Metazoa; phylum Chordata; class Actinopteri; order Percopsiformes; family Amblyopsidae; genus Typhlichthys; species Typhlichthys subterraneus. The sequence continues at coordinate 447 of JAODUH010000732.1, forward strand.
GTGTGTGTGTGTGTGTGTGTGTGCTTTTGAGCGTTTTCTCTTCCTCAAAAAAGAAATCAATGAAACCTAGGATGAACTTTCTACAAACTACCCACAATCCCTCTGTGATATATATTTGTTTCTATTGCAGGTCTATTTCCTGCGCACTGGTTAAGGCTGAAGGACCGAGCTGTCCTGCTGCTGCACCACAGACGAGCGGCTGTGATTGGCGTGTGGATAAAACCCAGACAGGCCGGCTCGACATCCCTCTGTTTGAACACACTCCCCCGTAATCTGTGTGCACAACACCCCTCACCCAGTACTGAACCGGGTGATGAGACACAACCCCTCTTCCCTCTGGGAGAGGAAGGAGAACGAAGGAGAGACAGGAAACAGACCCCATTGATGTGTGTGGACAGAGAGAGAGAGAGAGAGAGAGAGAGAGAGAGAGAGAGAGAGAGAGAGCGAGAGAGAGAGACACACACACACAAAATTTGCACAGACTGAAAAAGTAAGCGAGACAGATTTGCACCTGGGAGTTTCCCTGTCTCTCTAACGCACACTAATCCGCCTTTGCCTATAAGCCCAGAACACAATTCTGTTTCATCTCTCTCCTCTCTCTCTCTCTCCCTCTCTTTCTCTCTCTCACACACACACACACACACACACACGCACACACACACACATCCACATACATGCAAAGGGTCCCAGATCTGCAAGAGGACCAGCATGTGTTTGAGAGTACCCCACAGAATCACAAACCACTGCAGAACATCAGACACATCACATGTGCACCCTTTCCTTCCAGACAAGCCCTCTGAGGACACACACAAGCACACGCATGCATGCACATGCCCGCTACCCAACAAACACACACACACACATACAGACGCACACATGCACGTGCCCCCTCCCCAACACACACACACACACACACACAGCACTTTGTTCTTCCACGGCTGTACCCTTTCATGTCAGAATGGTTGGCCCTGTTTATGTGGAGCCTGTCCCCCGCTGGGCTGATTTGGACTGGACCATTTCACACCAAAAAAGGGGTGTGGTGGAGTGTGCAGCGCAGATCATTCAAGATGAGGGGTGAGAGATGCGTGTTGATAAATACAGAGAAAAAGGGACGTCTGCCTACAGGAGGGGATGGGTGTAGAGGTGGGTGAGAGGAGGAGGGGTGAAATGCTAAGCACATCCTGCTTTTAGTCCAGCGCACACACTGGGGAATGACCCTTTAACCGTAAGCCAACACACACACACACACTAGAGATACAGGTTCTTAGCCATTTCAACCAGAGACCCACCCGAATGGGGGAGAAGTGATTGATATTCTGCATGTGTCTGCAAAAATTCTGATACGTGAAGGATGTTAGAATCAGTGTAATTTATACATACACACACACACACACACACACACACGCAATCATGTGCGTGCACACAATCACACAAACACATGTGCATGGACAGAAGTACAGCAGTAAATGTATGTTGAGTAATATTACAACAAATCAAAAGAGATTAACACGTTAGATTTCATATTATGTTGCTTTAGAAGGCAGTTTGACAGTACAAAACTGAACCTATACAGCCACATCAATCCAGCATAGGTTTAGGGAGCATGAAATGGTTGAACAATGACCCAATTAATAAAGACACACACACACACACACACACACACACACACACACACACATACGTCTATGTTTAGGGGGCATGTAAGTGTAAGGAGCAGACCCCATTAATTCAGCTCATTTAGCCCCATTAAACACAACCCTGCCCCCAATGACTCACAATGCTACAGTGTGCTCAACTCCCACCGTGTCCATTCTCTTGTGTGTGTGTGTGTGTGTGTGTTTTGGGAGACATAATGCACAGTAACATAAACATAAAATCCACCCCCCCCCCGCACACACACACACACACACACACATATACAGTATATATTACATGCAGTATATAGGAACCAGGTAATGCTCTCGTTTATTCATTATGGTTAGAGTATAGGCAGTAATGAAATCTCTCATTCCCTGCCTGCCGCTCCTGCATACAGACGCCCAGACTCGCCCCAAGGAGTTAGGGAGAGAGAGAGGGCATGTGCTGTATGGCTGAGCAAAACATGAGTAGGACAAAGAGAAGGCTGTCCATGAGTGTGTGCAGCACACAGATACATAAATAAATGGACAGACATTTTAGACATGGCCAGTACAAAGCTGTCCACGATCTGATTGGACACATGGACCAAGAGCTACAGACCATAGACCAGATGTCAGGTGGGGAACAGTACCTAGCATTTGTAGAGAATGTCTGATTTACTACCATCGCTGCATATTTCAGGCAACTGCACCACAGTGCCTACTAGATATCCAGTATTTACACTGTTCTCAATCTATCTGCACCACAGGGCCTTTATACTGTATCTACATTGTTAATCCATCTGCACCACAGGGACTATATATCTATGTTAATCCAGCTGCACCATGGGGCCTATATATCTATGTGAATACAGCTGCACCACAGGGCCTACAGTATATATCTACAGTTTTCTCAACACACATGCATCACTGGGCCTAGTAAAACGTCATAAATTGTTGTAAAACCAGCTGTACTTAATTACTATAGATGTATTAGCACCATTCTCTATCTAGTTGTCACCCAGCATAGCCTACTATTTAGCCACGCTGCACACTAAAATGCTATACTTTACCACTGTAAAGATGGTCATCTACAGTAGCGCCATGCACAGAGGCCTTGCTGTATGTGTATGGCGAGTGTGTATGTGCATGCATGAACGTGAGTGGTAGTCGAAGTATAATATCTGCAGAACACACCATAGCCCAATTAAGGGCTCAATCATATTGGAGACATGTTTGTGGGGGTATTGCCAGTGTAAATAATATGATGAAAATGAGAGAGAGAGAGAGAGAGAGAGAGAGAGAGAGAGAGGTAATAAGAGTGGTAAGGAATAGGGGGATCAGAGTTGAGCAATTAGTTCTGGCGAGGCTTGAAAACATAGACATTGGCAGCAGGGTTATTGTGTCTTTACAGTATGTGTGAATGTATATGCACACGGGCGGCCATATAACCTCAAAGTCCTGTTTGTTTGTATGTGTTCATGCTGGTTATCTATAGAAATTATATCAAGACTGAGAAACCCTGAATCCCAAACCATATGGTGCTATGCATTGATCTGCCAATTAGTGTGTGTGTGTGTGTGTGTGTGTGTGTGTGTGTGTGTGCATGTGTCTAAATTACTACACACGTACTGTAAACAAAAGGGCAGCAATAGCTTTGGTCCCAACAGTACATGCATGGATATGGCGCCACATGTACAAACAGACTGTACACACTGAAGACAGCTAGACAAACATATGACCCTCAATCATACAATATATAATATAGTGTGTGTGTGGTGGTGGGTTTGGGCATTGAGAGTTGGCTTGGTGTTCAGTTGGACCGCGAGTATTGGCCCAGCTCAGATGCGATCTCACAATAGAGATGTGTCAAGATTTGTTCCTCCCCAGACATACACAGACATACTGTATTAGGGAACGAGAATGTGATTTTATAAATGTCGATGCTGAAAGCTATTTATGTGAGTGCTTTGCCAAAGCAAGCCAAAGCACTTAACTTCTCCTGCTTCTCCTCCTCTTCTCCTCCTAGTCTCCTACTGTATGAACAGCAAAACAATGCCAAAGTGTCCAGCTAGATCCGGTTTTAGAGATTTTAATTCAGATTGCTGAAATGGAATCCAAATTTGAAACTATTGAGACAATGTTGACACAAATATTCCCATAAGTATGAAAAGACAAACACAATACACAACACATATTGTATTTTCTTCCCCAAAAAAACAAATTGATGCAATACTCAAATTGAGAGCCAATGCAGTTCAGAGCTCCTGAAGGCCATTAAACATTTACTTTTGACAGTTTGAAACTCCAAGATACATTTCTGTAGTGCTGAATGACACGCACTTCTCTCAACTACTCTATAAACTGAGCTCCCATGTGTACAGTACAGTTCTAGCCTCCCCTAATACTGTAGCCACATGAGCTTTCATACAATTGCACCAAACGAAAAAACACATATAGGGTAAGCATAATGTTCAAAATGTGTGTCTTCTGTCAAAATGTGTGTCTTCTGTCTCTTAAAAATGCATTTAAGCAGTGTTCTTTTAATAAGTCTAATAAAGAAACAAGAAGACAGTACTATGATGAAAATACACAGCAGCTCACCATCAGGGCTTAGGAACACACCAAAGGAGCGCAGCTGATAATGTGAATCTCACCAGGGTCTTTAGTAATCAAACATAATTATCCCTGTCACAATGTTCTCAAACACACTGATAATCACATTCCCCTGATTATCATCACACACATACAGACTCACATATAGAGATACACACACACACACGCACACACACACATATAAGCATACACGCTAATCCAGAGAGCCTGCGCAGGGATCTCAGTGTTGATTCTGTTACAGTCCTTTATTAAAATACAAGCCTCCTAAGGCCTTTCTGACTTTCACAATAAATATCACTGTGGAGGTGCTGGTGATTTTTAGGCTGTGTATGGAAGAGATTGTATTGGAAACAGGTGTGGTCAATTCGAGAAATTACTTGTTTCCTTAGTAATAATAGAGCGGGTAAGGAGACGTGGATATTCAACTACCCTATAGGCCGTTCAGCTATGCACTCTACAGTATGCACTGGCTTCACAGAAATTAATGAAGCCTGGTCCATAGAAGATTTATTTTCAATGGAGATCTTCATTCAATTTTTATTTTAGTCTTACTAGGCTTAACAATTGCATATAGACAGTATATATGTGATTGTATACGATTGCATATGAACCCTTCACTGGTGGAACGATGGTCTGGTGGAATCACTGCTGGTCTGGTGGAATCACTGCTGGCCACTCCCCCCTCTGCTCAATAACTCAAATTTTTCCATTTTAAATACACCCCATCATAACCCCTCTGTCACGCTGGCGTCCCGCGGCGTGGCTGCGCCCTCTGGTCGGGCGCGCTCTCGCACGCCGTCCCCGGAGTTCTGATAGCCGATCTGCGACAGGTGGCAATCAGGGCCTCCCACACCTGATCCTTGTTAGTAATTGTTCCCCTACATATACTGTGCCGTTTGTGTTTGCCCCTTGCGGGTTATTGTTTTGTCAGGTTTGCTAAGGCTAGTTTGTTTCAGTTTCTGTTATACCTGTTAGAATCGGAATTAAACCTTTTTACGTTATACCATCGTTGTCTAGTACACTTTGTCACACCCTCGCCCACAGCACCTTCTTCTACAGCCTGTCGATTCACTGTGTAGGCAGACAGACAGACAGACAGACAGACAGACAGACAGACAGAGGTGAGTGGTTAACAGAGTACCTGCTCAAATGTCATCAGCGTCCGAATTGAATCTCAATCATCTCAAATAGCATGAGTGAGAGATGGAAGACAGAGAGTAAGGGGGGTTCTCGGGCTAAACTGACAGTGTGTGTGTGTGTGTGTGTGTAGATGGGGTTAAATGGAATTACATTTCATTTTATGTTTGATTTAATTTTGTCTAACCCCACCCATCGCCCCCTGACTCTCCTTACTACCTGCATCCCTCCTCTCTCTCTCTCTCTCTCTCTCTCTCTCTCTCTCTCTCTCTCTCTGCTTTCTACTGTGTATATTAACTATAAAAGCAGCTAAACTAAGAAGCAGCCAGTGGAGCCATCTTCGTCTTGCCTGCAGCCGAGCCTGGCGGTCCCATCTGACGTTATGCCACGGGCCTATTGTGCTGAGGCTAAGGCTAAGGCTAAAGCTATAGGCTAAGGTTAAGCTCTATCATTGCAGCGAGCTAGCCAGTTAGCTCAGGGAGCGAGGGAGACACTTGTGACGGCAAGTGTCTGCTCAGAGAGCCATTGTCTGGTATTATAACTCGAGGTGACAAGGCTATTAAAACGCACAGTCGCTGTGTGTGTGTGTGTGTGCATGCGTGTGTGTGTGTGTGTGTGTGTGTGCATGTGTGATGGGCGGAGAGGGGTGTCTTTTGTATAATCCACTCTGGCACTAACCTGAGCACTCATTCTCTCTCTCTCTCCCGTTCTCTCTTTCCTTCCTCAATGAATCTTTAATAAAACGGTTTTATTGGCCCCGATATGCATCCAGCTCTCTGTGTTGTGTGATGGGCAGGCTTTTCATGCACACACACAAGCCCACACACTGCAGGTGAGCGCGCACACACACACACACACACACAGCATGTTTTACCCATCTAATGTAGCTGTCAGAATTTCACCTCTGCTCTTGTATCCCCTACCCCTCCAATGGCCCTCATGTTCCTGTGGTATCACATTGCCTCCACAGATCTGACCTTCATTGCCTTCTTTTCTTTCTCAACATCTTCTCATCCCACATCAGTACTGGGTTCTCCTGTCTATGTTCTGCCCTCCCAGTAGCACAGTGGGCTGCTGTGAATGTATGTCCTGATTGGGGTCCGTGCTCAGATGCTGCTGGTGTGGGTGTCAACATGCACCATGACAGATCTGTGATTGATGTGCTTCCACCTTCCAACTGTGCGTGTGTGCGTATGTGTGCGTGTGTGCGTGCTTTATGGCATTCCTGCCCTGCATGTGGCTGAGGAGGGAGGATCGTTGCCATAATGACCATCACCTGGGCAGCCGTTATTTCAATGTATAGCCAGCTATTGCAAGCTAATTGTAAGATAATACACTTTTTGTCAAATGTACAATATAGTGTATATCTTAGCATTACGCTAGATTGCCATTCGCTCTGCGTGCTGAATAATGAATCAGTTTTTTCTAATCAGCCCTGACTCCGTAAACATAAACAAAGTGGGAAACACCGCTCACAACAACAATGTTGCTAGGCTTCAAAATGCATTTCAATGTGTGTGTGTCGTTTTTTGACACTCACATGCTCATGTGGGGAGGGAGGAGTAAACTATCAATGCCTAATACAAAAACAAAACTAACACTAACCTTGGTGTAATTAACATATTCGCCAAAAATAAAAATGTTTTAATATGCATTAGATTACGACAAGATTACAACAACCCTCTCTAGCCTAAGCCTTTCCTGTTTGGTCAGATTGTCAGATGATCTGCATACTGTTTCACAAATATATGGAAGCCCGTTTATGCCCCATAAAAGAAGTGCCTAATTGACTTTATTTCTAATTATTATTTTTCTCTCTCAGAATTGCCTGTTGTTTCTTAGAATTATTACTTTATTTCTCAAAACTATGACCCCCTTAACCCTAACCCTTTTATCTTGGAATTCAGACTTTATTTCTTGGAATTCAGATTTTTAGTTTTTCCAAAACAGGCAGCATCACATAGCCTATTATTTGTCATAGTAGCCTGGCCAAGAGCCTTAAAGGTAGGTTTTGCGAGATACACCGCAGAAACAGCTTCAAACTTCAGACCGAGAACATTGTTATCAATGGATGCACCATAAATGCATTATTAGCTGTGATTCTGAGATACTGTACGTCAGTGCCTGATGGATGGAACGTGAATGGTTATCCTGATACGTGCAGTGAATCACCTGTAACTGATTTGACATATGTTGTCAAAAACATAAATCAGGATGTGTGGGTCATTGTTTTGTAGCATAGGTCTATGCTTCACACAAGGTCATTTTTACATCAGCTGCTGATATAGGCATACTGTATCAGCAGCTGAGCATATCAGCAGCTAGGCATATCAGTTCAACTCAATCAACTGATTTACAGTTTTACAACATGCTACAAATAGCCTACACATCGGAAACAATAGGCCTATATAACAGGCTACAGACAGTAGGTCTACTTCCTGATGTAAACTGCACGTCTTAACATTAACGTTTCACAAAGACATTAACTACCTTTGCTGTTACACTGACAGAAAGTTAGGATTATCCCTATTTGCACGTCTTGACTGATCCAGATAGAAGCATCTGCAGGCTTAGAATTCTGAGATATAAAGAATGGGCTATATATACTTTTTTATGCTTATAACATAATAAAGCACTATGGGCCTCATTTTACACGTAAACTCTTTGTGCTTAAAAACAGGGCATTGTATGTACGAACAGCACGCACATGGCTAAAATGATATTCTGCCTGCTGAAGGAACACAGGATCGCAAATTGCGCTTCCTTATTCATGCATTTGCATTCATGTGAGGGTCGAGGGGAGATTGGGAGTGTCACGCAATGAGGCCAAACAAGGAAACGTTATTATAAAGAATGCTATTTTATGAAACCAAGTAGGACTAATGACATGACCATGAATCCATGGTAACATAGCTTTTGATAACCGCCCAACGCAAACACAAAGGTAAGCCTAGCGGTTGTCTCAACTCGAGTTTATCATACTGTTCGTTGTACCATACTTCATACTTCAGCAGTATTGCAGCAGTGGTTGTCCTGTCCTGTCCACGACACTGTTCAGTCAGCGATCGATACTATATCAAGAGATTGATATTAAATGCTTCGCTAGAATGTTGTGATGATTTAGCCTACTGTTAGACCACCTCAGCGATCGTTGATTGAAGACCAGCGCTATCCTGCTTTAGGCATCTCTATGACTTGTCGTGAAATGACACGCTAAACAATGAATTAACATTATCGTTGTATAGTTTACATGTCGTGAAATTAAATAGTATTGTCAGTAAATTGTTGAAATTGTAAAACCAGAGCCTACCCCAAATCTGCAGCTGACTGCCTCATACATTATTGTACATACGTACACAAGCTTACAGTATTAGCGCGGGTATGTTGGGTATGGAGCCGATGGAGATGTCATACTGTGGCGTGCACTGTGACGTTTACTATGTGAAGGACAGTGCATGTGTACGGTATATTGTCATTGGACAGATAAGGGTTCTTTGGGCCTTGTGGTTCAGTGGCTGTATGTTTATCTCCCCTGGCAGTGGCTATACTGTAATGTCATATGTCAGTATATTTGAAAGAAATGCAACTTGCATGCACTACTTCAGTGAAGATGACAGACATGTCTCTTTACTTTCGGACTGAGGAGAAGGAGAACAGCAGAAAATATGTTTACTATAATGTGCCATTGTAGGCAGTTTTTGCATGGTTTAGAGATTGTGTGTGTTTTTTCAGTGCTTTTTCCACTGACAAAAAAACCTTTTATTTGAAGTTAGGTAGGCTGGCTTGTGTAAATTTGCTTTTATTTACACAAGTCACGAGAGGGAGCGAAAATATTGTCCTTGACGAATATCTGTCTTTATGTCAGTGCGTTCAGGTCTGTATTTATGCATGTATGTGTGTTCGTGTACGTGTGTGTGTGTGTAGGCCTCAGGGTGTTGAGGTGTTGCCGGACAGACCCCAACAGTGAGTCTTTGTGGAGAAGACTTTTCCCTGCAGCAAGATCTCTCTCTCAACTCCCATCTCTCCTGAAAATGTGTTGCTATTTCCTTTTATCCCTCTATCCATTTGTGCCTGCAGCTAGTTCAACGCATGCACTTTCTATGTTGTCATCACACACAGAGAAAGAGAGAGAGAGAGCATTGATTATGTGTAACAGGCAACATGTAGGTAAAGTATAATGAGCCGCACATGCTATTGGCCTCGCTCATCACGTGCACAGTGTGAGACATTGCCGTGGTAATGATAATGATGCCATATTTGTGCTACTGTATGTGGAGGTTGTGTGTTTGACGTAAACCTACCTCTTCAGATTTTTTTATAGGGCTGTGCTCATGTGTGTGTTGATGAGCTCCTGCTGTGAACACTGATGAGCCCCACTGCGGTTTTGAGTCTTACACACACACAGTTATGTTGCAAACCTGGGGAAATGCCGCACATGGAGTAGACCTATTTATAAATTGCCTACTTGTCTATATGTATCATCCAGCGTTGCTGTTGAAAAATCGGTGCGGATCAACGTGTCTGGAAAAGTTTTAATTTACTGGACAATTTGACAAATGCCTGGTGAAATATTATCTGTGTTTATTATTGAGCAATAAATAGGCTATAGTAAAAAAAACAAAAAAAAACAATTGATAGGCAGTTTATACAAAGAATGACAACATAATTCTACAATGAGGGTTATTGTAGGCTCTATGGCAGATGTTTATTTTTATATCGCAGCATCGACGGCTGCTACAGAGGGATAATACCATGTTCCAAATTATTATGCAAATTGAAATTAAGTGTCATAAACATTAAATATTTAGTTTTTCAATCAAACTCATGGATGGTATTGTGTCTCCGGGCTCTTTGGATCACTGAAATCAGAAAACTACTTATAACAAGGATGTTCCACATTATTAAGCAGGCCACAGGTTTCAAGCAATATGGGAAAGAAAAAGGATCTCTGCTGCGGAAAAGCGTCAAATAGTGCAATGCCTTGGACAAGGTTTTGAAAACTTAAGCGTGATCATCGTACTGTAAAGAGATTTGTGGCTGATTCAGAGCACAGACGGGTTCGTGTAGATAAAAGCATAAAGTTACTGCCAGACAAATTCAATGGATTAAGAGAGCAGCTGCCAAACTGCCATTACAAAGCAGCAAACAGGTATTTGAATTTTGGTGCCTCAAGGTGTAGGATCCTCCAGAGGCTTGCAGTTTTGCAAGCCTCCTATTCGGCCACCCCTAACCAATGCTCACAAGTAGAAACGGTTGCAGTCGGCCCAGAAATACATTCAAAAATAAAAAATGTCAAACAGTCTTGTTTACTGATGAGTGCCGTGCAACCCTGGATGGTCGATATGGATGGAGTAGTGGATGGTGGATGGCCATCATGTCCCAATAAGGCTGCAAAGTCAGCAAGGAGGTGGTGGAATCATATTTTGGGCCGGAATCACGGGGAGAGAACTGGTAGGCCCCTTTACGGTCCCTGAAGGTGTGAAAATGACCTTGGCAAAAAATATTGTGTTTCTGACTGACCACTTTTTTCCATGGTACAAAAAAAAGAGCCATGCCTTCCGTTGCAAAATCATCTTCATGCATGACAATGCACCATCTCATGCTACAAATAATGCCCCTGTGTCATTGGCTGCTATGGTTAGTTAGGATTTGCTTCTGTAATACCACATTTGTTTTGGTATTAGTTTTTTAATTTTTTCATCTTATCCTAACTTATGTCTTAAGATGAGATGTTTTCTGTAATATGGCCCCTGTTGTGCATTATACTTTGAAACAGTGTATTTTGAGTTTTTTATTTTTTGGGAAAAAAAACAGCCTTGGCTTTGGGTGGTTTGTTCAATGAAAGTTGACTTATACCCTAACGGTTGATGACTTGACAATTATACTGACTCATTTACATCGACTATCAGTGTAAAATATAATTAGCATTATTATTAGCTATATAACTAGCTAGTCTGGCATGCTTTAGAATGTGTCCTGTAAAGAAGGAGGGAACCAGAGAAAGGAGAGCAAGATGAGATGGCAAGGAGGTAGAGAGAGAGGGGTGAGAGAGAGGGAGGAGCCGAGGGAGTGGTGGATCAGAAGAGGGGGCAAGGAGGGGACAGTGGTTTCATGAGTGAGATTGATTAGATGAACGGCCAAGCTAACAGCCTCTCTGCTCTTTAGCTAAATGCCATCTCTGGACCCATCGTCACGTGCAACACTAGAAAGGCGAGAAAGACTGAAATATATATATATATAAGAGAGGGAGAGAGAGAGAGAGAGAGAGAGAGAGAGGATAAACATTACCAGAGGAGCAGCCGTCAGATGCAGACGGTGAGTCTGGGGAGAAGCCTGCATGTGAGAACAACAGAAATGAGCGATCATCTCATTTGGTGGCAGGATTTTTACAGTAATCTATGTTGTTTGAGTGGCCCTATGTGTGATGTTGAAGTGCATATAGGGTTACCGTTACTGACATGGACAGATCCAGGGTCAGCGTGGTGGGCTGTATTCATGCAGAGAACCAGCGTGTGGGACAAACTGCATTTCTATCTTGTTATGTTGCCTGTTAAAATGCTACTTTGGGCGACTGCACATGCAGGATGTTTTGAGCCTTCAAGCCTTCAAGCCAACCAATCAAACTACAAGAGGCCCACTCCAGGAGAGACTGCCGGTATAGAAGGTGAGTCTACCAAGCCCCACTTTAATGAAACTTATAGGTTATTAAAGATGGATCAACTTCTCATGAGATGTGATGATTGTGATGCTGGATGCACAGTAGGTCTACTGGAGGCATGAATACAGGGGCCAAGCCATTGTCCTACCATAGCTATTGTAGTAACGTACTGTGTGTGCGTGTGTGTGTGTGCACGTGTGTGTGCATGTGTGGTCATGGCTGTAGTGAAAGAAAGCCTCAGAGAACCTCACTACTGATAAATGCATAACAAACCCTCTGAAATGCACAACATACACACTCTCTCATGCACACACGAACACACGCACACACACATACCTACACTCACACACCAAGTACACACACACACACCATACACGTCACTAATGACATTCACCCATCTTGGGAGCTCCTTTCTAAAACGTTGCCTTTTACATTGAAGCTTAACAAGTGTGAAATTAGAAAGGTTACCAAATAATCACAACCCCTCCCCCCCCCTTCCAACACACACACACACAGGCACCATAACAATAAAATGGAAGTGTGGCGGGGAGCAGATCTGAGAAGGGGGAGCAATCCTAATTGAAAAATACTTTTTCTTGCAGGAGTGTGCCAGCGCTGGCGTTCAGCAAATGCACATTAAGGCAATTAAAACAGGGCCGAGGTGGAGCGCTCAGAGTTTATCTGTCGCTTGTCACACATCAGCCGATATGCATTTACATAAACAAATCACATTTTCTGCCTTTTTGAGTGTATGTGGGAGAGTGTGACATCTTTTTTTGAACTGCGCCGCGTGAGTGCACTCACTTCACATTAGTGAATTCCCATTAGTCTATTGGACTCATTTTGGACTGAAGACGGCAGGGAAAACAATGTAAAAGAAATGTATTAACAAATTAAAAGATACAAATGTGAGTGTAAGGGTAGTGAACGGTG
>JAODUH010000733.1:0-13404 GCA_027564835.1 Typhlichthys subterraneus
TAAATTTTCAGCAAAATTGGAGATGGTCGAGCGTGGAAGTTTCTCAAAATCTGACCACTTGACATGGAATGACCCATTGACGGTTAAGGGACCATCAGCAAATTACTATGATGAATGGTGAGTGCTGGTGTCTCAGTGACCATAAAACGTGAATATATAAAATAAATATATCTGCATCTAAATGACAGAGCTGTAAAATGGCAAAAATCAGAACCAGCCGGTCAGGCACGACACAAATCAGCCAAGTAAAATGCAATGGGTGCATCCATAGTTAGGGCTTTACATTGTGCAGTTGTGTTCCAGACAGTTTGACATGCTTGACGTCCATCATTGTGACAAGGTATGTACAATGATGAGGTGCGTGTCTGCAGGTGTGTATTGCATACCCATGCTTCATGACATGCAGGTTCCACAGCTTCATCACCTCCTTCTCCCCCTCATTGACATCTGTGAACTCCTCCAGTTGCTATATGAAGAAAGCCCAGCACATAAGGTTGTAACACAGCACATTACACACACATTCTGTTGCCATTAATACATATTTGCCTTTGAAACAAAAAGATGCTAAAACATTTATAGTGCATAATATTTTCAAAAATTAGTTATTGATAGCAGTATTTTTCATTGTTATGGTTCCAATCACCAAATTTAATAGAAATAAATAATCTACTGGTATGTATTGGGATATAGGGATGGTCCTAAATATTAGACTTTTCGGATATTCGTTAATTAAGATTTGAATATTAATTTTAATAATTTATGCATGTGTGTTTCCCCTTAAACAAATACTTTCTATTATAAATCTGTGTTCAGAATTGCAGAAAAGTGTAATTTCTTCATTCTTTGGCTCACAACTAAGTAAGCTATGATTAGTAGAACTGTAGGCCTACAAACAAAGCAGGCATTTCCCTATTTCAGCTATTGTTGCCTCCGGTGCGCAAAATGATTTGTAAAAGAAAAGGAGGTGCAAACATGCACGTTGTGAAGCTCGTAAAGTATGGATCTCCGTTGGAGCCAAAACATCTAGTTTGACATGCGTCCGAAGTTAACAAAGTTTACATGATGAGCGCTTTGTGATTGTGTAGGTTAGGAGGACCGAAACCGCGATACAAACGTCCACGGTTTCGTGTCGCGGTTGCGGAATACAGAACCGCGGTCCACAGACACACACCCAACCTGCTACAGGTGCAGCCTGTTAAGCTCTCATACGTTGCTACAATTTTAATTTCACATTTAGCTCAACACCAGATTAGAACCACTGAGCCATTTTATAGTTGTCATAACACAATACAAAGCGATTTATAGAAGGCATTTGTTCTCATTCATGGAATTAACCCCCGTCACTACGATATCGAATTATGGCAACGAGTCAAATGCCTTCGATTCTTTACTTAAACGAAACAATGTAGAATAATATCACACTTTATTTAGAAACACCAATGCGTGTGTCACTTTGCTGAGAAATGACCAGACGTGCAGCGCACACACACACACAAATACTGTATCGTCTTTGTGGGTGGGTTAGGCATGACACAGCAGTTACCTTTCTTGTGGGTGCCCCTTTCACGAAACCTATCTGACGTGTGTCAATAAAATATCCATGATGTCCGCCAAGGTATGAAAATTGTCGAAAAATGCCAGGTTATTTTTAATTCAGTCTCTAGCTGCTGTCTGTTTTGCCATCATGTGGTTCCAAACTGTTTGTTCATCTGCTTGCATTGTGTAACTTGTAGCAATGAAGCTAGTGTTCTTAGTATTCCAAATTGTTGATTTTTAAAAAAAGGTGTCCATTTTAAAACATGAATATAGCATATGTAAAGGATATAGTGAAATATTGTCCTTAGCAGGGTGTTGTAACATCCGCTCTAATCTTTCTTGTTTACCTAGTGCTGGCACTAAGGCATAACGCGCATGTGTGGGTGGCAAGACAAGAACAGTGTTCTTGTTTGGCTGAGAAGCTGGTGCTAGTGTGCCATCTAGTGGCAGAAAGTATAGGGGGAAAAAACGACAAGGCCATAAAAAAATCCCAGCTATATGTCTCAAAGGAAAAAATAAATAAAAATAAAAACCGGATGTGAACCAAACCATTGCTCAAAAACCCGAGATATGAACCGAGGTTTTGGTGAAACTACACCCCTAGTGTAGGCTCTCATTAGTATGTCAGGATTTGTTGAAACTGCTCGAAATGTAATAGTCACATCCAGTTAAAATAAGACATTTTGGAAAATCTTTTGACATAAAGATATTTTCAGACCTTATATTTATCAAATCTAATTTAAGTCTTTTTGAGACTTTTCAAGGATCCGCAGGGACCCTGCAAAAGCCTGCAAAGGGTCCTGACTGCCCGTTTGAATTGTTAACAGGAGGTACGCGTGTTTTGTATCACCCCCCCACAAAGCATTGAATATTGACTATGGATTACTACCAATGCTTTGAAGCTTGTCCCTGAAGCGTTGAATATTCACTATTGTATGGCCAATCATGTAGTATTGGCTAACCAGATGCTCTGCGTGCCCAATGTCTCACCGTGGCGGTCTTCTCTCTTAGCCACTCAGGGTCTCTCTCATCCTCACTGTCCACATCCATTTCCTGGGGCCTCAGTGGCATGCAGCTGTCGCTATGGAAGTAGAGGCGGTTGTGTCCACTGACATAGGTCCTCTGCTGCTCCAGCTCCCCGTCTTCAGACTCCAGGAACTCCGACAAGCTGGGTTTGGTCCTCTTGGGCCTGCAGGAGAGCAGGGCATATACAAGTCAAACATAGTGTCGCAGTCGAGGGCAGAGCACAATATTGGTCTACAAACTTAATGTATGCTTGCACCTATGTGCAAGGCTCTGCCTCACTGCTTCTATTTAACTTAAACTGTACACTAGGGCTGAACGATTAATCGTGTTCAAACAGATATTGCGATTTGAACCAATGCAATTAGCAAATCACAAAGCATGCGATTTATATGCGCATCTGACCCAGTTTATTTTGTAGCGTCAATGGTTATGCATGCCGTAACCCTTGTTTGATGGTAATTCTAACTAATCAGAACGGTGCTAGGTGCCTAGGTCTACCAGTCATGCTTTGAAATACAAGATGACTATGTCTATGCTACATGGCACACCCACCAACAACATGTGAAACACAAGGAAACACATTCATGGGAGCTCTGCTGAAAAATTGCATCTCCTGAGCTAGAAGCAACTTTGGAAAAAATTGGATAATCACGAAGAAAAGCAAAGAGTGGTCAACGGACACCACACCTACTGTATAGAGTACCTGATGTAGTGTTTTTTTCCGAGGAAGATGGCGACAGCATGCTTGTGTGCGGACATCCAACTACTGCGCAAGTCAAATCAACGTGCAGGGCAAGAGAGACTTTAACAAAGTAGCTAGCATCCGCATTGTACATTTTTTTTTTTTTACCGTAAGACACTATGGTCTACTCTACTCTGAGATAATGTAATGCCAAATGCAAACTGTGAAGGTAACTCCGTAGTCGGACATGCTTCAAGGCAACGTTACAATCTCAGGAGGAGCTAAATCATGTCCATAAAGTTGTTGTGTGTGCCGCATCTGTGCAAATAAAAAAGCGTGCATAACCATCTTTAGTTCCGACTGATATGGATGATCACCCATAAGCGCCATAAAACAAAAAGAACAGCGCCCATAAAGGTGCACAGGCACTGAAACTGTGGAAAAATAGTTCCAGCAGAGGAGTTTCTAGGATTGAACATTTGGGGGGGGGGTTCTCATGAGAATAGACAGAGTGCCTGCTAAATCACTAATTTCACTGTAACAATGAACAGGCTGTGTATTTGTTCAATCTCTACAGGCAAGCAAAGTTCGAAAATGTAACGTTAGAGATCTTAAACATTGGCCAAAAAAAAAGAAAAAAGACAATAATCCTAATTATTTGTATTTATTATTTTAGGGATGCTGAAATGCCATTTAGGTGTGCTTGAGCACATCGAAAACATTTTCTAAAATTGTCAAAGTGCACGGACATTTCCTAAAATGCAATTAAGCCACGCTTAAACAAATTAATCCTGCGTCTTTATGCTCTCATCTTTCATTTCAGTATAGAGCAGATAATATTTTGATCCCATCTCATGTGGTAATGAGACCCTAGAATAGCTTGGTGTCGACAATGTAATGTAACCCGTTTATCTAACTCATAGGCCTAGAAATCATACAATGTCAAACAGTAATTTGTTGTAATATATTTGACCAACCCATTTCTTTTTTGTGACAATGTAATGACCCATTTCCATCAGGTTCACATGTCATGAATACTTGAATACAAGCCTAATTAACCAACCAACCAGTGTCTCTGTGTCTCTCAACACAGCACAGCAGAAGTCTTCAGTACCTGCACACCAATATGTGTGTGACCGCGGTCCTCTTGACTGGGCCATTGCGGCTGAAAGCAAAGCCAGGCTGGCTGTGGATGTCCTGAGGGTTGCCCACATAGGAGCCATCATAGCACTCATTGATGGACACGTCAATCCTCGCTCCTTTAGGGTGAGGCTGTCAATCAAGATCAACAGTGAGAGTTCTAGAGATGACACAGCAGCACGCATACATGGTATACATTTGTGGAGGACAAATGCACTTTTAAATAGCAGCAGGATCATGTCTAGCTTAGGCCATTTGCAAACTCTGGATGTTTTCTTGTTTCTCTACTAAAAACACCAGGCACTGCATACCACATAGTTGAAGATGAAGCGAGAGTGGGACAGCTTGAGGTGTTTGAGCAGACTGTAGAGCCTCCGGCAGTTCAGGGTACACCAGGGACAGTGGAGGTCATCCCGAGCCTCAGTCTGCTGCCGGGTGTTATTGTTGTACAGGAACTGCATGGGAAAACAAATGCATACTAGGAGTCAGCAACACCATTTTGACAGAGAAGTCTAACTTTGTTGTTGTTTCTAGACTTGATTCCTTGTCAGTCACCCAATTACCTGATAGAAAATACGCAGTTTCTGTCGTGGCTCACACAGGACGTGCTCTCTCCTCGTCTGAACATCCGTATTCACTGAGTCTTTTACTGCTGATATAGGTGATGGAGTAGAAATATATACATCAAGAGTGAATACATGTGCTCCTTTCACTAATGCTTATTCAGACCTACATATCTGCACTTAGGTAAGTGGGAGCAGTTGCGAAGACTGACCCAGTGTTTATAAAAACCCTTCTGCAACATAGGTACAACCAAACTAGTACAATGTATTGGCCAATTACTAGCAAGAAAACTAATTAACTGCATTTTGCCAGTATCTTGTATTAACACTGGTATTTCTTAAATCAATTAGCTTGTTAAGTAGTGACGCTGATTTATTAATAAAGCAGTACAAAATGGGCCACTATAAAAATGTAGTTACATTTCCTTGAAGTTTTAAACTATAAGGGAATTTCTTCCCTAATTTTCCAAGGAATGCACAGATTGGGTTGTCTTTACATTTTTCTTGGCTGACAGATGTTTGATGAAAGCCTTAGTTACAGTAGGTGCAGGAGAGTGGATAGCTCTTCAATATATAGATGGCATACATTTGCCATCTATCCAAATGTCTTTATTATTAGGGCTGGGAATCGCAGAGTAACTCATAATACTTTGCCCACAATAATATGTATGTAAGTATGTATGCATGCAAGATAGATAGATAGATATAAAAAAATAAATAAAACTATACACTATATCACCTTATCGTGCGATATATGGAAATAACCTTGATCATTTTTTTTGACCGCGATAATGTTGTATTTACATGCGTGTTGTTGACATAAGTCTCTCCCTCTCTCCAGACAGCTGATTTGTGTTTCACAAGGCCAATGAGTAGGCTATTGTATTGTTTAGGTAAAGGTAGTTTTCCTGACGACTGTCTAATTCCAGCCAACTACATTTAGAATAATAAATGCAAACATTTGTTTGTTTTATTAGATTGATGGCCTATATACTTTGCCAAGAAATTAAACTGGTGTAACCAATCACAACAAATAATTCATGTCACACGACAATAGCGGATTAGATATTTTTCCATTCGCAGCAAGTTGTTTGAGGAGGTAGTTCTCAGAGAACACACAATGAAACTGGACGAAGGGTGACAGTTTAAATCTATGTTTGGAATGTTTACACAAAAATTGCAATATTCAAGGTCAAAGCAAACACGTTTGCCAATTCTGAACTCACCTCTATCGTTTTTCTGCTGGTTAAAATATCAACCGGTCTACAGAAAATATGGAATATGTCGCTGCAAACCTGAAATGATTAAGTTACTGCTTGCTGGTGTAGGGCACATCAATACGTAATTCACAACCAACCTTTACCAAGACAGCGTGTTGGTTGTTTGTTTTGCGTATAAAATGTTTCCCATGTTTCAGTTAAATTCTCCCTGCTTCCCTTGTCGACTCATTGGACTCCTAGGAGTCGACAAGTAAAGGATGGCCATTCAACCCTCGTCTTTTCTTGTCTGCCCTTAAAAAGACAGTAACGTTTATAGCGATTATGTCTGAGGCAATTGTTTCAGCCAACAAAAAAAATATACAAATAAAAAAAAATTATCGTGACAGGCCTACAATACAGACATAATCGAAATATTGCAAGATAATCATGTACGATACATCACGATACCTTTGTAACATAAAAATAAAATATACCCTAAAAAGGCAAGAATTAAGTATTAAGCCTATTATAGAGTTCTCTGCACATAACCATGTAATTCCCATTAAATTGCGGTCACTCCTCAAGAGAAGGCTATAGTGTGAGTGCTCTACTTCATCCGTCATCGAAACATAAACCAGAGAGGACATATGATATACCGGAATTTATCCTACTTGTTTATTATCGATTGGGTACTTCAAATTGGCTTAAAATTCACCAGAGGATTTTCATCACCAACGGCTTTTGTCTGCGCTTCGGCACTTCCCATCTGCTCCAGAGGACAACAGCGGTCATTATCCCTCCGTCATCTACTCCACAGTCTCGTTTCTCTCCTGATGTGGATTGAACACGTACCAATCTCATCTCTCCTGGGACGCTCTGGCGCTGAGCTGCTGCGGCTCAGGGTCCTGCATTGCCCCGTCGGCTCCGTTTGATTGCCCTGAAGTTCTTCGTCGGCCGAGCTGTACCAGAGGTATCCACCGTGGTTCTCGCAGAAACTACCATAAACATTCAGCAGCAACAACTCTCCAACCTTTGTTAAAATCTCTCAACCACGCACAACTGCGCGCGTCTCACAACTCTCCTCGGCCTGTCTCTCCTTACGGAGCCGACGGTTCATGGACATCGCGTGCTTTGCCAGGTTCCCGTTTGCGGATCCGATTGAGGTCCGCTCCCTCTCTGACAATTAGACCACACACTTTCCCGAGTTTCTAATTACAAACTCACCTTGCTTCGTTTACATTCAAATGCGCACCACTGGATGAGAGTGCAGGGTTGGACAAGCTGAAGGCTCAAAGCCAAATCTGTTTATGTACCTATCCCGTGGCTTACACTAAATTTGAATGCCTTGCTTTCAAACTCCCTGGCTCCCAACCTCTGATTGTTTATATAACAATTTCCCCCTGCCAATATTACTGACATCCCCATATCTGACCACAAGAAACAAATTTTTATTTTAAATATCTGCCCAGTCGCCTTAACTTTACACTGGTAACTTGCATGTGTAATACGTATGCTCCTGTTTTAGTCAAATTTATTTATATTATGTTTATTTGTAATGTAAGATGTCCTAGAGTGTCTTGAAAGGCATCCTTAAATAAAATGCATTATACTACTCCCACTACTGTCGCTGTGAAGAAAATGTACTTGCGGTGATTTAGGTTGCCCCAATACCGCGGTCTGCAGTATTATCGCCTTTTTTTGTTTTTGTTTTGAATGGTCAAGTTCGTTGCGCATAGCTTCTGAAATAGTGTGATTCTGGGTAATTTATAGACAACGTGATCCCAGTCCGTGGTGAGACAATTGTGCAACATCATAGGCTTTCTACCAGTTTAGTTAAACAAATTAGCTCTGTGGTCGTCGAGTTTTTTCCATTTGAGACTATTGGCAAAGGTAAAGGGCTATTTCTCCCCCAAATACTTTGAGAAAGTAATCCATGTTTTTCTAACATCTCGGCTGGATTACTGCAATTCTTTATATCTAGGGGTAGAGCTTTACATCGCCTGCAGCTGGTACAAAATGCTGCCGCTAGACTGCTGACTGGCACAAAGAAAAGAGACCATGTGTAACACCAGTCCTGGCCTCCCTCCACTGGCTTCCTGTACGTTTCAGGATTGATTTTAAGGTGTTATTGCTCGTTTTTAAAGGCCTTACATGGATTGGCCCACTCTTATTTAGCTGCACTTATTAATCGTCACTCCCCAGCCAGAGCACTAAGGTCGAAAAATGTAAGACTCCTGGAGGTCCCTAGAGCCAGGCTTAAAACTAAAGGTGATCGAGCTTTTGCAGTGGGCGCTCCCATCTTGTGGAATAGTCTACCACTCCATATTCGAGAGGCACAGACCTTGAATGCTTTTAAGTCTATGCTAAAGACACATTATTTTTCTTTGGCTTTTAACTGTAACTGACCTGCCACTGAATGTCTACGTGGTCATTTTTGTTTGGTTCCCTTACATGTACTATTGTCTACGTTGTCCTTTTGTCTGTTACAACTTATGAGTACAAACGTCTATGTTGTCATTCTGTTTGTTTTCCCTTTACTTGCACATACATTTTTTAAACAGTTGATTTTTCTTATTGGTTTTTACTTTGTTCAGCACTTTGGTCAACCACGGTCGTTTTAAAAATGTAAACCTTCTGGTAATCACGTGTAACTTTGTCCAGCAGATGTTGGGCCAAAATATCAGCTGGAAAATATGATTAATTAATTATTAAATAGCGCAAGATCAAAATATGGCGCGCAGAGCAAGTAGCCTAGCTGCTGCTGCTAAAGTGCTGTACACGAAGTACAGCACTTTACTAAACTGCTGTAAAGTGTAACGTCTGAGTGTCGTAAATACATACACTCCCAAAGGCTACAACCGGCTAATATGGGGCTGGGGGAATTTGTGCTTAGATAGCGCACACGCCCTAGATCAGATGTCATATTCGATGGGCTAGCCTTATGAAACATTTTTTATGTAAACATTGCGGTACCGGCGGTTGCTTGCCACGGCCTGCGGTTGGGTTAGCAACACCGCGGTATTGCAATATTGCGATTATCGCGACAGCCCTAATTGTATTACTTATTTTTGAAGTCATTTTTTGCAGAAAGCAATCTCATCTCTTTTCTACATTTCTTGATATGAACACATTATGGTCGGACCTGTCACAATCGTCTATTGAACAATCAACGGGCATTTATCCTTGCCTATGAGCAAATGCTCTAACTAGGCCTACCACACACGTTAAGGCATGTCTGAAAGCAGTCAGACTGACCTACTGATTGCTTTCAAACATGCTGTCTATTGACGGCATGTTCAAAATCAAAATGTTTAACTTGCAAGAATGAATGTATGAATGTTTTTAGAACCTAAATGGCTATTTGCATAGTTCTCCACAAAATTAAGGCGCAATTGGTTCAGCTAATGTTAATTGGCCTATATCTGACTAGTGTGTGTGTGTAGAGCGAGAGATTCTCTTATCATCAATCATCAAGCTCTAATCTCTTGAGATTGGAGATGTGTTTGTGCATGAGATATAAGAGTTATTGACAATAAACTCATATCATAATATAAAGCATAGGTTGAGTAGGCAGTCCCACCCACATTACAGTTAGTTGAAACCCTCCCCCCCCCCCCCAATATATATATTTTAAATAAATAAATACACGTGTACATGAGGGTTTGACATAACATCTTACAGTATAAATGCAAACAGAGTTAAATCAACTATGAACAGCAAAGATAATAACATCATGTATAGTAAAGATAATCAAATTAGGGTAGACATTATATAATAAATACTATTATTATTACTAACTAATCACGCTTGAAACCCATTGACTATAGTTATCAGACAGCAGATGATTTAGCCTCTGGGAACATGGACCAATCCACTTCCAATGTAGCCTTCGGCTATCCAAGACTTCCTCTTCCCTGCATTACTTATTGCTGACAGTACTATAAGCAACTTGAGACGCGACAATGAATTTGCAGTTAGTTCTGCAAATCTCAATAAATAGATATCTGCATGACTTCAGTTATATCTTTATAAAAAGCTAAATTGTCATCAGACAATGTGTGTTTAACTACATTTAACTAAAACCATGGTCAATAATACTTGGAAGACAGAAACGAGGATGTTTCCGCTACCAAAATGCATATTATATTTTACATAATTTCTGCATTTATATGCAGATACTGTGTCTGTAAATAGAGACAGTACTACTATGTTTATTATTTTTTTTAATGAAAAAATGCAAGTGTGAGGTAACAGGTTATTTAATCATTATATTTGGAAGATTTTTAACCCAGTTAGTAGATAGAGTAATGCTTTTCTCATGTTCTCTCTCTCTCTCTCTCGCTCTCTCTCTCTCTCTCTCTCTCTCTCTCTCTCTCTCTCTCTCTCGCCGAAGGCACTTCCTCTTTAAGACAGGTACAGGCACCACTCCCCTTTTCTCCACGGCAACCCCTGGCTACACCATGGCAACGGGCTCAGTGTACTCCCCGCCAACTCGGCCGTTACCGAGGAACACCCTATCACGCTCTGCCTTCAAGTTCAAGAAATCCTCCAAGTACTGCTCGTGGAGGTAGGGCCATCAAAGACCTGTGAGCACTACACCTAAATATAGCTGCTGTCACTAGTAGCACTCTAGTATCTAGGGCTGGACAATATTTCAATATAAATATATACCGCAATAAAAAATTTTCAACAACTGTGATATGATTTTTAATTGTATTTCCGGTATTTCGATAAGCTTAATGACGGGCACAGAAGTCAGTTGTATTGAAGGCGAACTACGTGCATTGATGACTTGCTCTAGACACGCAGACAGTGCCAAACAGTAGTGTGCTGTTTTCACATGCCAGACAATTTGATTAACTCTCTCACCTAACAGCAAATGTAACAGAAAGGCATAATATTACGTATTATGACAGCTTCCTCCGCTAAAAGCCAGTCACGTCTTCTGTGAAACTGCTAGCTTATGGTACTAGCTGGCTTTGTCTAATTCATGAGATCTTTCCAGCGTCGGTCACAACCGCTACTAACCCCTACTGGTGGACATAAATATAGCCTTCAATAAATATAGGTAAATAATGTACTAACAGAAAGACACAGTTGAGAGTTTTATTTATTTATTTTGACTGTGATTTCACATTTCTTGTTGAAGGCTAAAAGTTGAAAATGTATTTGTACCTTTTTTATTTCTAAAATATTATAGTTTTATAGATTTCAATGCATTTTTCAGACGTTTGTAAGTACTCCATTGTGGGTGATTTAAGCAGTTTTTCTGAGGTTTATATTGTTCATATCGATATCGTAATTATATCGTATCGACCAAAATTTAGAAATATATTGTGATAGAAGTTTTGGCCATATCGTCCAGGCCTACTAGTAGCTAAATTCACCACTTATCTATAAACTAAACTAAACTAAGCATAGTAGCAAGTAGTGACAGTACAAGGAACCAATAGGAAGCAGTATGTGGTGTAAAAAAGCACCACATACTGGTTCCTATTGGTGTTTCTACTCCCACAAACGGGACATAATGTTGTTGTCTGGTCGGTTTTCAGGTGTACAGCCCTCAGTGCCGTAGGACTTTCAGTACTGCTGTCTGTACTGCTGTGTTACTGCATAGGTAAGAACACACACTCACATGCGCACACACACGCACACGCACACACTTACTAAGTGTACTTTTTAAAGGGACTGGAAAATGTATTGAAATAGTACATTGCATTTTTGTGTTTTTGGTAGTCACCAATGTTTATATATAAAGGAAAACTAATTTAGAATGTTTACATTAATTTATCTGTTCATGTTCTAGCATGGATTGAAAGAGCCACACACTGTTGAGATTGGCGATCTTCATGAAACGATGACATGCCTTTATCTCTGTCTTCTTCAGATTCCAGCACTATTTTTTTCCTTTCCTTTGCAAATCTTTCCCAGTTCCTAGTCTCTGTTACCCATTTTCTCTTTATCTCAAACCTCTCTTCCCTCCCTACACCCCTATCATCATACACCCTTCCTTTCTCCGCCTGTTGTTAATTCCTTCCCTTATCCCACTTGTAATCTTCCTGTTTGCTTCATCTCTGCCTGTACTGGTTGCGATGACATGGTCTGTCTGTTGTGTGAGCCCATCAGATGGGCAGAGGCTCGCTGGCCTTTTGCTGTATTTCCTTTCCTGAGGCCTGATTCATTCCTGATTCTCTCTCTGTTGAGTCACTGCCGTTGTCCCGGCAGTGGTGGAGGTGCTGCTTATACACAAGCCTATTTCACACTACATTCTGCCATCATCCGCAGCTGGAAACACCACATTAATACCTAGTTATAAGTAAGTAAGTAAACTTTATTGTCCCCTGCACGACACTTAGTTGTGCTGCAGTATAGTTAAAAAACATAGATATGTTCCATCATACATAAATAAATACAGTATCGCATTGTTTATAAAAAACTCACAATATGACATGTCACTACAAATATACAAGAGCAATGTTTACCAGGTGTTGTTCAGCGGTTGATTACCTTATACTATGAGAGTTAAGTATGCAGTGAGATGGCTGAGGGTATAAATGTATTTGAATCTGTTGGTTTTGACTAGTGGGTATTTACAGAGGGAACCTGAAGGCGAGATCTAAAACTCGCTAGCATGGACTTCACTCTAATTCTTCAGCAGCAGCAGATGGGGAACTGGGGAATGTATCCATCTTACCATTTCATATACTTTTATGTTTAGTCATAAAATTGCACTGAAAATGGAATTGAACAATAAGCTCTGTCCTCAAACCAGAAATGGTTGATGCCAACTTAGTGGTAGCTATAAAAAGGTTCAAAGTAGGGGATGCACTAGATTGTGAAATTCTGAGCCAATACTGATGTTGGTGAAATACTCCCACACTACCAACATTTTCCAAAACTCTTTTTTTTTTACACTCAGAACCCCAAAACCTTTGGGTGGGTTAGAAAGACATGCTTTATTTAAAAGAAGGTCTGGTCTTGATTCTGTAGATAAATATAGTGATAGAAACTCTTTGTCAGATCTTAAAATTTCCGACTGCCCTTGATTTTACCATGGGACCACTCTTCTGTCAATAATACAATAATAATATAATAATAATAATAATAATAATATAAAACATTAGCAAATCTAAGCTTATTATTGTGATTGAATAAGAGAACTGACGTAGGGGCAGAGAAGAGAATGTGAGAAGATTGTAAACCTAGTTTGTCGAGCATATACATGTATTAGTATACAGTCTTTGGTCGGGGGGGGGGG